>MJUU01071536.1:89899-119951 GCA_002080025.1 Modiolus philippinarum
CCAAAATTCAAACTAGACGACAAGGTCAGAATATCTAAAAAGAAAGGCACGTTTGAAAAGGGTTATACACCAAACTGGACCGAAGAGGTCTTTACTATTTCGACGATCCAGTAAACAGAACCAATAACTTACAAGATCACGGACTTGAATAACCAGCCAATAGAAGGAAGCTTCTACGAACAAGAACTCCAGAAGACAGACCAAGAGACATACAGAATAGAAAAGATTATCAAACGGGATCACAAAAATAAAAGAGTATTTGTTAAATGGAAAGGGTATTCAAACGACTTTAACTCCTGGATTCCGATGTCGGACTTGCAGTCTCTGAGATAGTCTCTATTTATCTTATGCTTTAGCTAATACTTCTCGAGTCTTTCCAGTAAATCTTCGGGCACCCGCACTCTAAAGTTATTCCTCTAAGAGGATCGTACAAATGTACGATCTTCTCTTCCTGTTGAACATCAAGTATATCGAAAACTCCGTTTGGCAGTCCTCCCAAAGTTATCACTGAATCACTATTCATCTTTTTTAACTGATTTTTATCATATAAATTACACTAAAACTTAATTTTGACTTCGATTACATTTAGTGAGGTCATTGGAGAAACTAGCCAAACGATTCCGGTTGGGGCTATAACTCCAAAGAATATTTCGTCGTTCTTTTCAAACGTCTGACTCATTTTTATCTAAAATTGACTATAACCACCGATGGATTTCCTGGTCTCTAGAATTTCGGTGCTAGTTATTGGTGTCGTCCCTTTTTTGTAACAAGAGATGAACGGAGGAGTATCTTGTCTCATACCCCCGACGCATAAACGGACAGTAAATGTGGGTGTACACTTATCCTTGCATTTTATCCACTGCTGAAACCCATTTACGGGTGAGTGTAAGATCTTCCCTTTGATTTCAAATGGTTTATCAATAGTCAAGTTGTTGTCTGGAAGCCCGATCGGTATCGGAGTTACACTAGGGTACGTAGACATACCGAACAGACCGCCCAGAGAGTAACTAAAAGTGTATGGTGTTGTGTTAATCGGAGGACTTAGATATACATGTTGGTATTGTTGCTCCGGGGTTAGACTAAATTTTTTTACCCGAAAACCCATTTCTCCTCTTATACTAATCCTCAATTAGCAATATAACCCAGGTGCAATTTGACTTCTTGAGCCCCAGTAGAAAGATCAACGGAATACTCTTTTTTCCATTGTCCTGGCGTTGTAGACCGACGAAGTTCACTTCCAAAATCATTCCAAGTATGACACTCTATGGAACACCTTTACCATTTAGTTCAATGTCGATATTGGCGATTATCTTTTTTTGATATAGACCTATAACGTCACGCTCTCTAATTATTCTGTATTTAGTAGTTTTGTTGTTAGTATAATCCTGGCTACTACCGGCAATTTCTTCTTCTGGGAAATCTAGTTCAGAACCGTAATCACGGATAGAATATTGAATATCTTTCCCAATACTCTGTAGGAATCGGAACAACGAATGAGTGGGTTTCTGTAATTCGACCACCACAATCCTACTCTTCTCGCTTAATTTCATAATTAATGGATAGTTTCTCCCGTAAATATCATGGTTAAAAAGAAGTGAACAAGTAGCGCTATTTTTTATTTTCTCGATATGAAAAAGTGTTATCTCGTCCTTGTTATCTCTACTTACCCTTGTGAATGATATTTCCTTTGATGCGCTCAATTGATCTATTTTCAACATGATCTTAATTTGGTTAGTAGATACGCGCTTTTCTTCTGGCGCCTCAAATATTAGACGCGCACCAAACAAATAAAGAGTTTCTTCCGTCGGGTTTAGGGTTAGTTTCCAGTTGTCGAGATCCTCCTCTATATCACCGTTGTTATAGGATTCGTCCGATAACTACTTGACTTTTACATTCGTAGACAAATCATAATATCCGGGTTTCACTCTTGCAAGAAATGATGCAGCTTTCTTTTTCTCGTACTTCTTTTCTCCTGTTTTATTGAAAAATCTCCTTAATTCTCTCTTGTTATACTGAATTTTAGTATCTATTTCACTTTTTCTATAACCCTCATAATCGGCTAGCTTGGCGTCTACCTCAGTCTTAGTATAAACAAGGTCTAGTGCATCAAATTTGGCGTCTACCTCAGTCTTAATATAAACAGTACTTATTTTTTTCTCAAGTTGTGATAGGTAAATTGGTCTTAGAAACTGACTGTGCAAGTCTTTTCTTAGTTCTCGTTCACTTGCAGCAACAAAAGCCTTACTAGCAAACCCCGCTGCAAAGTTCCGTTTCTGTGTGTCTATTTTCTGCTGCAGCGACTTCTTGTTTACCGCACAGGTTGGGTCATCTAAGTCGGTCTCGAGTCCCCTAATATACTTATGTCCAGGTCTTTACGCGCTACCGCAGGAAAGAAAGTATCGCTTATTTGCTTTATTGTTGCTACGTGGTCGTTGCCGGAACCGGGTGAAAAACCTATGATTTTGTGCCCACCCATATCCAAATCTTGTCCTTTACGGAAACACGCTCTACTCAATCTATCTAACTGAGCCTTGCTTGCATACTTACTTAGCACTACATCAAAATAAGTCTCCGTTTGTCCTACCGGACCTCCTGACACCGTCTGAGATATTTCATTAAATATACCCATTTTTATTACTTATCTTTTATAAAAGGAAGAAAAAATGTTTGAAGAACTAAAGGATCTAGCTCAAAAGAAGTCAAAAGCAGAGAAAGCGGTACAGGACTTCAAAATGAAGAAGGAAGAAGAAAAAATAAGAAAAAGTGTACGGTCGGGTAGACTCAAGGAATTCTTTGAACCAGTAACGAAAGCAATAGAAACAAGGATAAAACCACAACTAGTACCCGTGGTTCCTCCTTTTCCTAATATTATGGATCTTCCTGTTCCTCCGAATCTTCCTGTTCCTCTTGCGATAGAGGAACCGGAAGAACCGGAAGAACCGGAGGAACTGGAGGGACCAAAGATAGTCGAAATGGAAGCAGGTGGCGTGAATATCAGTCAGTATGATGCCGAGGAACAACTAGAAAATAAAGACTACCTGGGCAAAGACAAGATCAGTAAGGCAAAGGGTATGAATGTGCACCTGGGAAGAATGAAATCCGGAGCGCAATTTCCAGAAGATATAAAAAATCTCCAGGACAAAAATAGAAAGTATTACCAGAAATTGCAGGGAAAAACTGGGAAAGGACTGGCATCCAAAGGGTCGTACAAAATAGACACTACCGGCTCCTTTTCTGATCTACTGCTGGATTTGGAACAGCTTCTCGAATATAATAGGTTGTACGGACTAGACAATAAAGGACAACAAGTAGTAGACGAAAGGGTGGACGACGACTTCGTCGACCTAGTGACAAAGAGGTACAATTCCAAAAAAAGCGTATTCTGATTCTGCAAAGCGGATATTTAGAAAACTAGTCACTCTTTCATCACACCCTCTGGTAAAGACAAGTGGCAAATACAAGAATATTTTGTGTGACGCGACTAGTCTTTTAGATCGGCTAGAGCTTCTGATTGCTGGTATCGAGTCTGGCAATACCAGCGACTAACTAGTAAACGAAGGAATGTCCATTCTGGACACTCTTCTGGAGAATGGGGATATAACGGAAGATCAGCATGAAGGGATTTATAGAAAATATTTTGAGGAATAAAAAATGGATCAAAAGATAACACTTTCTAGTTATGCGGCAAGAAAAGGGAAAAACACCCCTTCTGATTTTGTGACCCAGTTCGACGAACCCTTGGTACTAGATAAGAATAGGCAGTATGCCATTGGCTTATCCAAAAAAAATAGTATGACTTACAGTTGGTATAATATTTCTGAGTTCTATGGTAACAAGAAAATAAAGTAAAGTCTTGATTCTTGGAGTACATTCAAGGAATTGTCGTTTGCCGATGGTAACTACAGCTACGGGGACATATCCTCTTATATAGCGGAATTTCTATCGGTAAACGAAAAAGTCGAAGACAGTCCAATTAGGCTGGACTTTGATCTGACGAGCTTTAAGGTGCTAATCACACTACAGGAAAATACACAACTAGACTTGAGAGATGGGAACTTTGCCGAGTTAATCGGGTTCGACAAAAAAATAGTAAAGGAGACGGAATACGGAAACAAATTACCCAATATCACTAACGAGATAGATAGTATTTATATTCATTGCGATTCGATCACTAGTTCCGTTGTAGACGGTAAGTCGGGTGACGTAATCTACGTCTTTAGTACTGCAAATCTAACTCGTAGTTACCCGTTCGAGAGAACACCGTACCACGTAGGATATTCGAGAGTGAATAAGACAAGGATTGACTCGATTCGTGTTTGGGTGACCGACGCAGATGGCAGAAATATAGACCTGAATGGTGTTGACACCAGTTTTACTTTTATTCTGAGAGAAATATAAACGGTAAGAAAAAATGAGAAAAGTATAAAATAAGGAGTTAGGAATACAATGTATATGTTTTTGTTGACCCGGTAACGAGAGAACAAATAGGTGGTGGTCTATTTAGTACTGCTGTAAAGCAACTGGCAAAAGAGACAATAAAGAAATCTGCCATTGCAGCATTAGACACTGGGATTACAAAACTTTGTGAAAAAGTGGGAGAGTACGTAGCAGACAAAATAGCACCAACGAAAACACCAGTTGCAAAACCAGGTGCATTGATTAAAGAAAGTGTCGCATCAAAAATTGGGAAAATATTGGGCAAGGGTACAAAAATCCAAAAGAGAATTAATCGCTTATTGTAGATTAAAATTATACTATAAAAATGGGAAGAAGAAAACTATATGAGACAGATATCGAAAGAAAACAAGCCCACAATGAACATCAAAAGAAATATTACGCCTCCCACAAATTTTACTGTGAGATATGTAACAAACTCCTTTGTATTTCAGCCAAAAAGTACCATATTAACTCTGCGGCTCATCGGAAGCGAATTGTAGAATAAAAAATCATTCAAAAGTTACAAATATGAATGATTTGTAGAATAAAAAAATCATTCAAAAGTTACAAATATGAATGATGTGTAGAATAAAAAATCATTCAAAAGTTATAAATATGAATTATAACGAAAAGAATGGAATTAGAACGTACACTATTAGTTACCCCCAATCGAGGTTAATAAAAGAAAGACTGGATCACGCCGTTTCAGACGGGTTTACTGATGGCGCTGACGTACTAGTAAAATTTGTCTATACTGGTAGCACACCAAGTTACAAATACAATACCACCAAGAGTATGAACTCGTTTCTTATAAGGGAGTTTGGTGATTTTGTCGCACTTTATCAGCAGTACGTAAACCTTTCTCTGCCTCCAAATGAGGATTATGTACACGAAATCATAGGAATTAAAATAAAAGTTGTGAGTCCACCCAGTGGTGGATGCTGGAATAGGGATTATTCGGAGACGATAGTAGATGGGGTTAAAAGGAAACGCCCATTATCGACCAATAATAACTGTTTGTTCCGGTGCTTGCAAAAAATAAAACCAGATTTTAATCCTACAATCACTTTCTGTGATGAGATACGATGGGGATATAGTTTGGCCCCTAAAACGCCGATCCCGTTCCCAGTAGCGTTGGTACCAGATACCTGTCGGTTTATTCTGTGAAGAGACAAAATAGCACCATAACAAAGAGCACCTCACCAACATAGAACTAGTAGGGGGTCATTACAGTCTTATTATCGAGCAAGAAATGAAGAGGTGTTTATCTTGTGGCGATACGTATTTCGGGGAAAAGCATACTTGCTCGGTAGTTTGGTGCTCGATATAAGAAAAAGCACAAGTGCAACGATAACACATCTGGTTATTATTAGGCAGTATAATACAGAAAACGGGTAGGTATTTGATCCGGAGGACAATGAAGAATAAAGGGCTAAACCCCGACGTAATTCACTACGATATAGAGACTTATACGAAAATTGTCGACGGTCACGAGGTTCATACCCCGTACATCCTAGGATTTGTGGAAAAAGACGGAGTTTTCTGTTACTACGCTGGTGATGATTGCGTCGACAATTTTGTACGAAATGTGATGAGTAAAACTAGTGAGCTCGTTATTAATCGTTATAACGGGAGTAACTTCGATCACTACTTCTTGATTAAGAGTATGAATAATATTGGGTTAGCTCCGGAAAAATTTATTATGAATAATGGGAGTATAATTGGGTAACAAAAAGGTACACTCCGATGTTTCGATCTGATGAAACACATAGGTTGTTCTTTGAGTCAGGCACTGTCCGATTTTGGGTGTAAAGTACAAAAGGGAGAATTTGATCACAGTAAGGCTTGTAGATGGGAAGATATGGGGGATGAAATGAGAAAGGAGTGCCTTTTGTACCACCAGTCCGACGTACTTGGTCTACAAGAGTTGTTCGGCAAGTTAAATAACCAGTGTTACAAAGATTTTGGTAGGGATATTACTAATTTTATTTCGACTAGTTCTCTGGGGTTTGATATTTGGAGAGATTATATATCAAAACAGAGGTGGAAAAAATATCAGGAAGAGTATTTATGGTGGGCGGTGTTATAAGAGCAAGACTGAGTTTGTATCTGATCAGTATGAGGAAGTACTAAAAGAAAAAATAAAGTACGATGATGTGACCGATTTCCTGTTGCATATGGACGTTGTCTCCCTTTATCCCACTAGTATGCTGCACGAATATCCGGTGGGACAACGAAAATATACTAGTGGCAACGAGATGAAGGGTAAAATGGGGATATATAAAGTTCGGTATATTGCAAATAAGAAACTACTTCATCCAGTAGTAGCAAGAAAGGACGAAAAAGGGGCAACTAAGTGGGATTTGGAGGACTCGGAGGGTTGGTATACTTCAGTCGATATAGACCAAATGATTAAATACGGCTATAAAGTCGAGATTATCGAGGGATATTATTGGGAAAAGACTAGTAAGGTGTTTTATAATTATATACAAAAATTCTTCCAAATCAAGAAAACTAGTCAAAAAGGAAGTGTTCAGTATACACTAGCAAAGCTACTGATGAATGGGTTATACGGGAAGATGATCCAAAGACCGATATTCAATCACACTCAGACTATAAGGGACAATAATGAATAGTGGGAGTTCCACCACAAATATATGGTCACCGAACTGGAAATAGTTTCAAATACTTGGTATGTGTCCGGTAACTTGAGATCCGAGATTGACTCGGTTGATAAGATCAGTAAGCCGTCACATTTTGGTGATTTTATTCTGGCTTATAGCCACAAGATCATGTACGATCATATGACGACCTTGAACCCGAAGTCCGAAATAGATTCTGATTTTTATTATATAATACTGACACCGATAGCCTTCACGTGCCCAGTGAACAAGCAAAACTAATACCTAATTATAATGGAAATAACTTGGGTGATCTGGCTAACGACTACAAAAAGAATGCCAAGATAATTAAGGCGGTTTATATTGCACCCAAGTTGTATATGACCATTACAATTGATACAGACAATGTAATTAGTGTTAAGACGAAGGGTAAGGGACTAAATAAGACCAAGTTAACGAAAGAAGACTTCCAGAAAATGTTGGAGGGCGAAGAAGTAAAGAACACAAGAGAGTTTTCCATGAAGAAGGTACATCTAAAGAGGACTTCCAAAGAACGGGGTATTGATCATTTCAGTATTCTTTATCTCAGAAACGTTGAGAGACGTGCAAACAAAAACGAATACAAGGGAAAAATTTTCTTTGAGAAGAATAAATCTGTTCCTATAGGAGGCTGCCGTCCACCACAGTCCACATAAATCCATGACGTTAGAGGTTTATGTGCTATGTCTATCATATGGTAGACAGTCCACATAAATCCATGACGTATAGACAATGTGTATACGTTAGAGGTGTATGTGCTCTGTCTACCATATGATAGACAGTCCACAGAAATCCATGACGTTAGAGGTTTATGTGCTATGTCTATCATATGGTAGACAGTCCACATAAATCAATGACGTCAGAGGTTTATGTGCTATGTCTATCATATGGTAGACAGTCCACATAAATCCATGACGTATAGACAATGTCTAATAAATCCATGAGGTATACGGTAAATTTGTCATACAACAATTGACAAAACAGAAAAATAATAAATCTTTATTAAATCCCTGAAAGAACACACACAAATTCCACCACAAGTTAACTCCGAGAAAAGTTTAGTCCAGTATGGTCTGAATAACCTGCGCACATATCCTTCCTTGGCGTGATTAGTCTAGAATATTCTTCCCGGTTGCTGTTTTTATATCCTGATTTATAATATCACTGTTCGTATTGTAACTATCCATTATTATTATTTTTTCCTCTGGTAATTTCGGCTTGTTCAAAATTGTTGTTTAGCTAACGATGTACGTAGTAGTTATGAAATGGACTCGGCAACAGGTTGACATCGTATTGATTTTTTGTTGCAGTTTCACTGCGGCGTATCGATTACCTATTAGGGGTACAAAAAGGAGAATAAATAGATTTTAATAAGTTAAGAAAACGTATTTTGTCATTAAAAGTAATTTGTAAAATAGATTTTAATAAGTTAAGAAAACGCATTTTGTATATGAAATATTTTTGTCATTAAAGTAATTTGTAAAATAGATTTTAATAAGTTAAGAAAACGTATTTTGTATTTCCTGATCAAAACAATGAAATATTTTTTTGTCTGGCAAGTTAAGATACAGAAAAGAATATTTATTTTTGGCTATTTCAATTAGCGTATTTTTTGAGACCTGAAGTTCTGAAGATATAAGTTCTCTCTCTTTTTACTCGGAAAATTATACACTACGTAGAAATTAAATTCAGACGACAGTCTTTGGGTATCCGAAAATAGGACTGGCTCAAATAAATTACACTAATTTTCTTGTGCCTTCCACCTATAAAGTATTGCACAATAGAATTTGGTCTTGTTGTGAACAAATACAATCGTCAAAAATTACGATTTTTTGTTTGTCATCAGAATCTGATAGTTCGTCGATGTCTTCAACTTTATCATTAGATAGTTGCACCAAGTCTTCTATATCCACTCCTAGTTTTTCTGCTATTTTCTGCTATTTTCTCGGATCTTTGAATTAGTTACTTGTAGTAATGCTGCTCCAAATTTTTTGCGTAAAGAATAATTTTATCGTAATACAATAAGGGTTTAAATAAAAGGTGCATTAGCAAATTTGTTTTACCAGATCCACTCGGCCCAACAATAAGTAAACGGAAAAAATCACTTGGCATATTTTTTACTCCTTGTTTTGTTTTAAAATTGTTCGTATTAGACTTTTCCGGGAAATATCTAGGAATCGTTGTCATTTTTATAACCTAAAGATTTTTTTTTGGATTTTTTGTAGTGCTTTTTGCTGCTGTTAATGGGGTGAATAAAAACAATGGTGTTGTTTAAACGTGAAGTTTCAGGTATATTTGCTTAAAGCGGAGTCTTGAGTGTTGGAGAATGAGCAAAACCTACACGTTTTTTTGTTATATACTTCTGAAGTGCTGAGAGCAGAGTCTTAAGTGTTGGAAAAAAAAACAAATGTGAGCAAAACCTAAATAATTTTCCCATATATACTACTTATTTGATGGGAGTGCTTAAAGCAGAGTCTTGAGTGTTGGAGAATGAGCAAAACCTACACGTTTTTTTGTTATATACTTCTGAAGTGCTGAAAGCAAAGTCTTAAGTGTAGGAGAAAAAAAACAAATGTGAGCAAAACCTACACATTTTTCCCATATATACTACTACAGTTCCTATATACTTCTTATAATTTTTACCTTTTCATCTCTTCATATTCTAAATTGTGGTATCCGTTGTATATTTGAGCGGTTAAAAAAGCTGTTAATTTTGTTTTATAATTGAAATAGACTCATCTACTTTATAGTCATGATTTCATGGTTTTCATAATTGTTCCTAAAACTGAACTCACATGTTTTACACTCTTCTAAAAAAATCTCCATGTATCTTTTTTTACATTGAATGCTACGAAAGGATTTTTCATGACAAAACCTGATCGAAATTACTTTATAATTCAGATTTTGGCTTTCTGTCTGGATCCTAATTATCCCTGCACTTTCGCAGAAAGTTCGGGGATAATGATATACCCTCCGTCTGTCCGTCCGTCCGTCGTCTGTCCGTCTGTCCGTCCGTCACACTTTTCTTGTGACTCAAACTCCTCCTGCATTTTTGGATTTAGGGATTTATTTTTCTTGTAGAATTGTTTCATATAGTCTGTAGATGCGCAATAAGCTTTCGGATTTTCGATATTGGTCTTTGTGCAAACAAGAGGCCCCATGATGTCAATTTTTACACATGTGGCATGTGACACAAACTCCTACAAACATTTTTAGATTTAGGTATTTAATTTTGTTGTACAATTGTTGCATATAGTCTGTTGATGTGCAATAAGCTTTCGGATTTTTGATATTGGTCTTGGTGCAAAGAAGAGGCCACATGATGTCAATTTTAATAGAATCCAAAGATTTGGATTTTGACACATGTAACATGTGACGCAAACTCCCCCTACGTTTTGGGATTAAGCGATTAAATCTTTATGCAGAATTGTTGCATATAGTCTATAGACTTGCAATAAGTTTTTGGAATTTTGATTCCGGTTCCAACTTTAGTAAATTTCCAGCAAATGTCAAAGACACATATTCTTTTTTTGATTTTGGCATATTATTATTCTGACAAGTGTTTGGTAAAAAACAAAATTCTGAAAACTTAGGATTCTGAAAGGCGGTTCCAATTTTGGTCAATTTCCTGAAAGTCTCAAAGACCACTTATTTTTTGGACTTCTATCTAGCAACTGTACTTAAAATGTTTGTGTAGTTTAGGACAAACATTTTCATCAATTGGATTTCAATAATATTTGATTTCAATTTTGGTAAATTTCCTGAAAGTCTCAAAGACCACTTTTTTTTATAGCAACCATCCTTAAATTGTTTATTTAATATAGGACAAACATTTTCATCAACTGGATTTCAAAAACATTTGATTCCAATTATGGTAAATTTTCTGAAAGTCTCAAAGACCATTTATTTTTTTGGAATTCTACCTGGCAACCATGCTTAAATTGTTTGTGTAGTTTAGGACAAACATTTTCATCAATTGGATTTCAAAAATATTTGATTCCAATTTTGGTTAAATTTCCTGAAAGCCGCAAAGACCATTTTTTTGGATTGCTGCATAGCAACCATACTTAAATTGTTTGTGTAGTTTAGGACAAACATTTTCATCAATTGGATTTCAATAATATTTGATTTCAGTTTTGGTAAATTTCCTGAAAGTCTCAAAGACCACTTTTTTTTGAAATTCTACCTAGCAACTATACTTAAATTGTTTATTTAATATAGGACAAACATTTTCATCAACTGGATTTCAAAAACATTTGATTCCAATTATGGTAAATTTTCTGAAAGTCTCAAAGACCATTTATTTTTTTTGAATTCTACCTAGCAACCATACTTAAATTGTTTGTGTAGTTTAGGACAAACATTTTCATCAATTGGAATTCAAAAATATTTGATTCCAATTTTGGTTAAATTTCCTGAAAGCCGCAAAGACCATTTTTTGGAATGCTGCATAGCAACCATACTTAAATTGTTTGTGTAGTTTAGAACAAACATTTTCATCAATTGGATTTCAAAAATATTTGATTCCAATTTTGGTAAATTTCCTGAAAGTCTCAAAGACCACTTATTTTTTAGAATTGTAACTAGCAACCATACTCAAATTGTTTGTGTAGTTTAGGACAAACATTTTCATCAATTGGATTTCAAAAATATTTGATTCGAATTTTGGTTAATTTACTGAAGGCCTCAAAGACCACTATTTTTTTGGAATTCTACCTAGCAACTGTACTTGAATTGTTTGTGTAGTTTATGGCAAACATTTTCAACATATGGATTACAAAAATATTGATTACAATCTGGGTAAATTTCCTGAAGTCTCAAAGACCAGTAAATTTTTGGAATTCTACCATATATCCTAGAATTCTTTTAGTAACAATAACGACTATCAATAGTTAGATTACAAAAAGAATGAAAAAAAAAAATATGCCTATGGTGTATAACAACTGTTTCCTGTGTCAAACAGGGAGTGCGGGGATAGCTATCGTTTCCGACAATATCTAGTCGTTATTTGTCCTCTATCGTTTTCCAGTTAATTGTTTTTAAATGTTTTGCTTAATATCTACGCTAAAGAGACATACTAAGTTGTTGAAATGGGAATATGTAGAAAAATTAACTTCGATATTTAGTTTTAAGAAACTAAATCAATAATTACTTCTGAATTAAATATTCAGAATTTTAATTAATAATATATTTGGTATTTAGTTATTTGCGACCACTGAATGAATGCCTCTGCTGGTGACCTGTTAAGTTCCTTAAGGGTATGCAGCAACCCAGATATCAGTATTTCGGTACTAGCCGTAATACTGGTTTTATTTGAAACGTACATGTCTAAATACTAAAAATTTTGTTTAATTCTAAGGAATATCTGTCTCATGCATACATCTGTCCTTAGCTGATTATAATGTTTATCGTTTTTGTTCACTAGCAGGCCGTCCTAAATGAATTCTATGTTTTAAGTCACCTGCGTGTTTAGGTTTTCGATTATTTTTGGGGAAAAAAAACAATAGTTTCATATTGTCCCGAAATTTTTTAGGTTAACGTGTAGGGATCGGTCATTTATATAGCGGTCGGGACCGGAACTGGTGAAAGACTTGCAAAAAAGAGTTAAGTGAATAGTTTATGTCAGTCAAATATTCAAAATAAAAGTGTGAAATCTGTTGTTGGCATCTATATACATCAAAATTTGTGAGAGCTTTTACGAATTTTTCGTTTGTTTGTCTCGCATAGGTTTCAAGGTTTTGGGTAATGTTCAACATTGAATTCATTCAGAACGACCTTATAGCTTTTCAATGTTTCGTTTTGATCTGAACTGTAGAGGCACAAAATATCAAAATGGCCATCTGCAGAAACCAAATTTACCCTAACTTTTTTGTTTTTGGTTGTTTATAGCATTCGATTATTTATTGAAACCATAATATAACCTGTACAATATTTGATTCAAATAAAGAAAATCATTATTAAAGTTTTTTTTTCATTTTCAGATTCGTATTCAACATGATGCTATTGACAACAATCACCTTTGTGACTTAACTTGTATTTATTGATGAACATGGGAGACTTATCTCCCATCCTGGGATATCTTTGATATGGCGTTATGGATACAACGCACAACACAGCTACGACGACAATCAGCTATTTTGTGGTGGAATTTATGTAAGTTTCAGATAACTCAATACAAATCTGTTTTTTTTTACTGTTTTCGAAAACAGTAATTTGCGATCGGCTTGAAGCCACATTGTTTTGTTAACATGACTACCGGGAACTACAAAATATACGCTCGTATAAACTCTAGAATTTAGCGCCCGATATCACTACGAGTAAAGAAAGATACCTGATATTTACTGATCACAAAAAAGCAATATATTGCTAAAAATACCTGTCAACCTTGACAAAAAATGTGTGCTTTTAAGCGATTTTACGGTCGTGAAACGAAATAAGAGGAAAAACTAGATTTGCAAGAAATTCTACGCTGAAAAAATGTATTGTTTACATTTTTGCGTTTATGTAACGATGAAAATCACGTGTCGATCAATAGCCAATCAAAATCGGGATCACATCTATCATGCTGTATCCACGTGGTTGGACAGCTGAGCCTGTGATAATCAATACCGGTGGATACTTAACTTTTAAGACTTGAGAGACGTTATTAGAGTTGTATCCAGCAATCGTAGTCACTCATATCGTTATGTATCACGATTAACCAGTCCATCGGGCAGGGATATTGAAATTACGGTCCTTTGACCACAAACTTCTATATTTTGAAAAAAATAAACTCGGAACTCTTGAGGGTTTTCTATACCACCCAGTGACGTAATCAAAGAATTCCGGGATATATTCATTAGCCTATGGAAAGTCAAGAGAATTCCGAAGTTTACTTTCGTTTTCTTGTCAATGATGTTGGCAATTTTGTGAATTTCTCAACAAAAAGATTGTTCCCCCAGTTAAACGGAAGGTAATCGAATTGGGCTCATGACATTCTTTGAAAAGATAAACATCTTTGGAAGTAAACCAGACCAAGTTTTATTTTATGAAGGAAAGAACAAAATAAACATGGGTTGAAGTGAGCAGGTGTGGAAGCGATGTCTGCATAGTTAGTAAAATTTTCTTATTAGTAACAAGGCCCTGTGGTTGAACACGGCTAACAAACATGCTGGTACTGCTATTCACGAAAAGGGTTACACACAAAAAGGTAATAATTTAAACCACTCGAGTTACTGAATCTGTTGGAGCAAAAACATATTTAGAAATTGTAATGCTTCATTTTTTTTTAATGAAATGCAATGAAAGGAGACAATTTTTATATGTGCATCAAACAAATAATACAGAAAAGTCAAGCCTTCTGAAATGATGTGTTTATAAATACTTGTGTTTGATCATCTTACTTTTAATTTTGATGACTGTCTGGTCATCATCGCAACACATAAACACAGGAGTCTAAAATCCCAGCAATAAAGTGGTTATGTTACATAAAATGTCCTGAAACCCCACACGGAGCTACATTGTGAAGCTATGGCCCTCAGTTTTCATCGAAGAAAAAAAAAATCTAGATGTGTTTCCTTAAGAGGCAACAATTGTACATGTTGTAAATTGTGTTCATTGGATATTTATTATAGAAGATAGAACAGTTTTTCATTCCAAATGAAATAACAGAAAAAGAAATGAAATGCAAGTGAGAAAATCTAAAGACTTGCATATCAATACAAGACTCGGAAACAATGACATAAACATAGCTGTAGATCTTTGTTTTTGCCCCCCAAAAAAACTTTCTGTTGATTTTTTTACTGCCCCTACTCTAGTTGCAAACACTATGTATAGTATAAAGCTGTAAATTTCTTACTTGCATGCAATCATAAAGCTAGAAAACAGTAATACTGCGTTTTGACGCTTTGATTTTCATTTTTTTTTGTAATTCTTGCATTTAGCTTTCAGTATCAATCTGCCTTTTATGATTTAGAAGTGTTTAATATTTATTCAACAGCAAGTTAGTATATTGGTATACACATTATTAAGAGAGGTTGAAGAATTTTTTAATTTGCATTGACGATGGTTCTTTCACACCGATTATCAAGATATGCTACTTTCTTGTGACCAGTAATCAAACTTGACTGACATAAAAGGTATTACTTGCGTTTTATAGTATTTTACTGGTTTTATCAAAATTCAACCCTCTATAATACTGAGGCTTCATTCCGTGTATAACATTGGGTGGATGTTCTTGGTAATAGGAGTTGGCCTCCTGTTCTGAAATATTTGGTACAAAGTGCTTCTTTCAGACAATTTTGGGATTATACATTTCCATATTATTTTATTCTAATAGCCCTTTTCATAATGTGTTGTTATCTTTTCCTGGATTGGAACTCTCCCATCAACTTGAGGTACAAACACTCTTTGCTTCCGGTTATCACTCGTAGGGTTGGCTTACAATACAAAACTTAAACCCCAAATATATTTCATTTCAAACAAATTTAGTTCAGTGTCGCAGTAGACAAATTTAGATTACTAGGTCATTGTCTACTGCGACAGAAGAATATTCCGAATATGCAAGGCCACTCCATTGTTCAAAGCTCGATATACATTCGCGGACCAATACCCTACCATTCAATGCACTAAGAAGACAATACTGCACCGATGCCTGTAGAAGAGGAAAATGAGATTACGTTTTGATATGTTATCTTATATGGTGATAAAAGACATAATTGCACATTTGTTATGATTAGTGTCATAAGTTTGATATTATGCATTTTATGTAATTTTATGTCATAAAATATTTTCCAACAATTTGACTTTATTTTGATACAATGTAACAAAACATTTTCTAACAAGTTGACTTTATTTTTACCAAAACTATTAAAAATGAGATTTGTATTATTACATGTTACATGTAAAGGAAGATACTGTTTCGGGTTTCTATCATTGTATATAATTTTTCTATTTTTTTCTTTCGATTTTGTTTTATTGTGAAGATCTCTTGGTGAATATTATCCTGTGAGTTAAGGTTTCAGTCATTGTTCTCTTTTCAATATACTACTTATACTTTTTATGTGATTTTATATACTTATCAAAGTGTGTTTGATTTTTTATTTTAAAGTTTCATTGTAATTTACATGTTTATACCAATATTAAGTTAGAACATCTTTTGTTATTCACTACCTTTATTTTCGAAGTATGCTATCTAAGTGACAAGATATTTCTGTTTTCTTGCAATGTACAAAAGCAGTCTTGAATTTGGAAGAATATGATGACGACTTTGTCAACTTTCCGGATTATTAAATAAAATAGACCTTATGGTGAACTTGTTCTTCAGAGATTTTTTTCATATGGATGCACTATCATACTTTCAAATTTAGCTTTATTATTTTTTTTTTTGTAATTTTAAATTTTTATTATTTGTTTATTGTGCCAACGTCTCATGATTTTATTATGCCAAGTTTTCTTACTAAAGTCTCGATGAGTGCCCTGTGGTTTTTTAAATGTTGTGGTCGTCTTCTAATAGTCTTTTTGTCCTGCAATGGATGACAACGCTTGTAAGAACACTTTTTCAGTTAAGTTTACATTCGTTGAATGTCCCGCATCCATGGTTCAACGGCAAAATAGACATGGATGTAGTGTTCTCGAGATTTAGCAATGATTTCCGCTCAACTGGTGCTAGGGGCTTGAACTTACTATGAGGCATGAGTAAAGCTCATTGTTGAAGGCCTAATGGTGAATTCAAGATGAAGAACAACAATAAAAGTGTTGTTTCATTGATTAGTTTTACCATATATTTGTAAAGACTTTTTTTCATTTGCTTTTACTCTATATCCCTTCATTGTTAAATAACAAAAAGGCCGAAGGTACTGTTAATTTCGATTCTGCATATGCGCATTTCGACAACTTTAGTCTCTTCAGTCCATATAAAATCAAAACACTTGGAAATCCATATACCAAAAAAGTGTAAAATCTGATAGAGAACAGATTACCAATAAGGTCTAAATAGTAAAGCAAAAATCAACTAGGGACAGAGCTATGCGAGAGGGAGATACTCCTTAGTTTGAACAAAATTTTGAATGCTTAGATATTGCAAGTTTCCAAATAAAATCGGTTTTCGGGCCAGTAACAAAGTACTGACTACTGACCATTAGGGACTAACAGTACACCAGCAAAGGCATCGACCTAGTGGTTATTAATAACATGATACCGAAGTTACAGTTAATTTAGATTCTGCATACATGTATTTCGACAACTTTTGTCTCTTCAGTGCTACCTGTTGGACTTAGGAGAAGCAGGGAACATGATAACGCAGTTGTTGAAGAAAACATAAAGCAAAAAAAAATAGGTAAAATGTGCAAAGACGTTCATAGCATGGTAGCACGGTTTTTGCTAGTTCAATTTCGCAGCTAAATCATCACTCTCTCAATATGATGAATAAGCGACCTTTCCTGTTAAAAGATAAATATAGTATTAATAAATGGGTCTTTTCATAATGGCCCTGTTATGTATTCGAGGTCTGTAATAACGGCCCTAGGATAGCTGTAATGGCACGAGGCAACGCCGAGGCCATTATTACATGCCGAGGACAAATAACAGGGCCATTCTAAAAATACCCATTTCTTAGAACCTTTATTAATCAGATTGGTGAACTTAAATAGATTGATAAGTAAATGTAAACGTATATAAAATAATTTTCCGGAAATTCATTTTTTTATGAAAAGTCGTTAGTGGGATCAAATTTCTGAAACCAAAAAGTAGCTATATAAGATTTTACCCTTCTTAAGTACATATTTTTTAATCAAGAAATGATGTATATCTTCGAATCCCTTGTGATGAGATGAGTAAAGTGGGATGTCACAAGTATGGTCAAATAATTGAAACAAAAAGTTTATTTTCCATACAGCGGCTGGATTAGGGTTTATTGCTGAAGGACCAAAAAAGATTTTTTCAGACATAAAATCAAGAAGAGATGTATATTTTCTGACCCCTTAAGATAAAATAAGTAAAAAATGATGTTAAGAATCATATCCTTTCGTTAAATATATGATACAGCTCCCAATTCAGGCAAATTATGTCAGACCACTCAAACAACTACAAATACAATAAAAATTGTATTTCCAATTTTCTATTACTTGTTCAATACAAAGAATGCAGAAAAAATATGTAATTTACTATAAATATATGATACAATCATAATTTTGCATTTTACAGACACGAAGTAAACTAAACTGCCGCCATTTTTTATCCTATAATGGCCTGCTAATCACATAATGCCCTGTTATCTCTTAATGGCTCTGTTTATATCGTGATGGCCCTGTTGTAATGATAGTTGTAATTTATAAAGGCAAAACATTTTTTTTACATATTTTATCCTAACTAGTTAATGTTTATTTATAGATATATGAATAAGTTCCTTTTGTAATATCATCTGTTGTAACATGATGAAGAACAACAATAACAAAGTTGTTCCTTTGCTTGTTTTTACCATGTATTTGTACAGAATTTGAGTCATGTACATTTACTCCTTATCCTTTCATTGACCATTCACACTAAACACATGAGTTTTTACAAGTTATTGTGTCACGCAGTGACGACATACAGGTATCACTATCGTCGTCCGCGTTGGCGTCACGCAGTGACGACATACAGGTTTCACTATCGTCGTCCGCGTTGGCGTCACAAAAAGTTATCACATTTTTCTCGGGAACCACAAATCCCAGCCATCTGTAATTTGCCATGGAGTATCAGTATGGTGACCCTTACCGTGTTATAAAGTTCGGGATCTCTCGCATGACCACTTCCTGCTTGATGGAACCTAATTTTTTTTTGCTGATCAGGGTCACAAAAAAATTCTGTCACATATTTCTCATGAACAACATATTCCAGCCTTTTTAAATTTAGCATTGAGTATCAGTATAGGGACCTATACCGTGTAATAGAGTTTGGGATCTCTGGCATTCCCACTTCATGTTTGATAGAACAAAGACTTTTTGTGTTATTACGCAGGCGACAAATGTCTTCCCTGAAAGACTTACTACTAAGTATTTTATTTTCTGCCATCTATATTTCACCGTTATTGGCAGCTGCTTATGCTGTGATGTGAACATAGATTTTGTAAACAATATCCACTCGTGTCAACTTTTGTAATTAATTTGATTGTATAAAGCAGTCATGAGAAGTCGTGTGAGGTAAATAGAGATATTTAAAAAAAAAAAACAAAATAAAAAAAAAAACCTTCTATCATAAAGCAGGCGTATATCTCTTGAAACTCAGTATGACGAATGACGTCATAGTGGATATCAACATTATTTTTTCCCGCTGAAAAATCTCTACATGACATCGAAGGTGTTAAACTTTTTTCTGACTCTGAAATGAGCAGGCAGAAAAATATCAGTCTCATTTGTGATATTTGAACTATTTAACGATTTGAAGGTGTATAATAAACCAAAATGTTTAAATTGTTATAAAACAATTTTACCATCTTTTGGATTGAGCCATCCAAGGTAGTCAATAACACTGTTGATCCTTCTTAGTTAACAAATCTTGATGGTTTCCTTCGCCGTCGGTCACCTTATACCTTTGACGGTTGTCAGTTTCAATTGAATGTTATAATATTTATATCTCAAATATACCAGAACAGTCATCTTTTGCAAACTGGAATATTATTCCCTGACTGGCACAAACAATATTCGATCAAACGTGTAATGAGTACAACTTATTGCTTTTTGTGGCGTTGATGTTTAACATTAAAGTTAAAAGGAAATTTAGCAGAAGTTCTACGGTGTACCACACGATCGTGTGGATATTTTATCATTTTGAAGAAAAAATCAGTAAGAAAGAAGTTGGTATGTACAAGGAAATAAACAAGAACAAAAATGATATCAAAAGTAAAGTAAATGACACAAAATAAAATTAAAAATGACATTACGTGTAAACATTTTCATATACAGCTTGGTGTTTGGCCAAAGGAATTTGACCTTAAAAAACTTAAGTCACTACACCAGCAGTATATACTAAATTTTATAGTATAGAGTTACACTTACACTGCATACAATCAAATTATACCAAATTACAAAAGAATACACCAATTATTTAAAGAAATTGATTATGATCTGTGTGTCCCCTTTACAGCATGGTAAACATTTTGTGTTTATCAAATGAAACTACATTGTAGCTTTGTAAAATCCCAACTCATTCGCTACTCAAGGGCCTGTTGCCAATACAATGACTAACCTGATAGAACCCGGTTGCTTATAAATAGGCTACTTAAGCAACAACGGCAGTAGAATACCGAAGGAACAAGGGAAGCGATGACTACAAGTCCAAAGACATGGCAAAAACAGTAACAGATAAAAACAAACACAAAACAAGGACGCGAGGCAGCTACAATGCACGGAAATAAAAAGATAACATTAAGAACTAAGGCACTCATAGTATGAACTCCCATGAAAACCATAAGTGACATCAGGTGCTCCGAAAGGGTAAGCATGTCCTGCTACGCTAGCTGCACCCGTCACACTATCAGTCAGTGAATCCAGGGTTGAGTCAAATCCGGTTATGTCAAATCCGTGAAGACGTGAAATCTAGCTGAAAATGTCCGTTTTCATTTGGGAAGCAGACGGTCATATCTGTCAATGATGTTATGGTGACGGCCATAAAACTTCTGAAGGGATGAAAGTAACAAAGGCTGAACAAATCCCTGACTAAGCAGCTTTTGGGACTGTGTTTTTGCTCTAACTAAAAAGTCTTTGTATAAACTGCATGCCCGACAGTAACGAATCAAGTGTGGAATGTACACTCCATAGGCTGGAGAGGTAGGTATATTGCTGCTCAGAAAGGGAAAGTTCACAATTGGGAAGTTAAAATCATCACGTTTTTCATACAGCTTAGATTTCAAATGCCCATTTTCGTCAATGTAAATTAAAAGATCTAAATACGAAGCTGAAGTAGGTGTATCAGTAGTCTCTTTAATTTCAAGCTCATTAGGATAGATCTGGTGTAAATATTCCTTGAATTTTGGATTATTAAGAGAAAGTACATAGTCTATGTAGCGGAAGCTGAAATTAAAGAACTGAGCTAAATGTTTTTGCTTTTTCTGTGTAAGCCCTTGTAAAAACTTTGCCTCATATGAAAAAGGAAGAGATCAGCTAAAAGTGGCGCGCAGTTAGTTCCCATGGGAATCCTGATTGTCTGTTGAAAAACACGGCCTCCAAATTCGACAAAAATATTATCTATTACAAATTCCAACATTTTGATTACGTCATTCTCAGTGTACTTCTTGTTTTACTCAGTGTGGTTCTTTACAAAATATGTTTTGTCTTTACCTACTACTAAATTATTGTATCTGCGTTCTCCGTTTTTAGTGCAGAAACATTAATGTATCAAATCCGAAATTACTGTTTTCAATTTATTGTGTGGCAGGGTAGTATAAAGAGTAGAACAATAAAAGGTTTGTATGCTGTGGCAATGGGTAAGACTGCTAGAGGATAGCTGTTCTACTAGAAGATCTTTAGAATTTTTTAGAATCCGGATCTGATTGTCGCCGCTCGTGGAGTAGACTTTATCACAGTAACTTATCAGGCCATCTCTGACTGTGGTCAATAAAGTAGTAAGGAGCTTAGAAAGTAGTTTAGTGGTGCATCTGGAAGAACCCGCAATGAATCTCTGTTTGTATGGGTTTTTATGAAGTTTAGGAACCCAGTAGATGTAGGGGAGCTTCCGCTTTGATGCCAAAGGATGCTAAAACAGAGTTGTGATTTTCAATAATCTCTTCCCTTGATAGTGTAGTGGGAGTATAAGTAGGGTTTCCTGATAAACTGTCAATTCCCATCTCCTTAACCAGACAGTCAAGATAGTGTTTCTTACACACAAAGAGTATGTTGTTAGAAGCTTTGTCTGCAGGGACAATGATGTAATTTTCATGGAGGTTGTCATAGTTTTTCTAACGAGGAGATCTTCAAATATACTATGATTTCTGGATTTCATTGATGTTTTCAAACGCCGAATACGATTCACAATTAACGACTTAATGGACCTGATCCAGTCGGACAGCGTCTCGACATCTTCTTTCTCTTTCTTTGCCCACTTCCTTGCATAGTCCTCAACTGCATCCGTCAAGATTTTGAAGTTGTACTTCCAGTTGATATGCTGGGGTTCACGGAATTTGGGGCCTTTTGAAAAACCTCTCGATATTGTCTATAATATATAGGTAACCGGTTATCACGTGTCCAGCCGGACTGTAATTGAAGGGGGAAGTGGAGCAAGCGTAATCAGGTGGTTTGGCTTTAAAGTCGTCAATTTTGAAATCACGCAAAACCCGTTTGTAATTGAAAATGGAAGTTGCAATGGGTTTAGTGTAGGAATACGAAATAAGTGGAACATATCGATCTTTGAAGTAGGGTGGAATGTTTGATATTACTGTTTTGCTTTGTAGAATGTTAGCGAGATTTATGGCGTCCAAGCCTTTGTTTGCGAAGAGATCGTCGTAATTTCTAGTTGAATATGACTTGTTGGTAAGGTTGCTTGTAAAATTTGAGTCAGTAATAAGAATGTTAAATGTTTTGTAATTTTCATGCGGCATGATTAATTGCTGATCAGGAAAATTTAAAATATCATTTAATAAAACAGAACAAGGTTTGATGTCGGGGGCAGAATCTAATGAGTTGTAAGAAGAAGACGTGTGATCTGAAGATTGCTCCTGAGAATCAGTCGAAGTTGATAATAAACGACTCAGGACACCTAGTTGTCCCGATGAACCCGTGTCCATAGCTTCATCGGTAAGAGACATTTTTAACCCGGGAGACGTCCCAGCCGGTATGCGGTCCATTTGATTTTTTATTCTCATGGCTAAAGTAAACTTAAGCTACTGAGCGGATGATATCCTCGAAGACGAACCGTCCACCAGCAGAGATACGGGCCCAGTGGTATGAAACAACGGCAGTAGAATACCGAAGGAACACGGGAAGCGATGACCGCAAAAATCGATGTCCAAAGACATGGCAAAAACGGTAACAGATAAAAACAAAGACAAAACAAGGACGTGAGACAGATACAATGAACGGAAATAAAAAGATAACATTAAGAACTAAGGCACTCATAGTGCCTTAGTTATAAGTTACTGCGGTAAATTCTACTCCACGAGCAAGGGTATATAACCATATCCTGAAGTCATCGCTACAGAAGTTTTACGGTTGACATTATGATCTTGTGGACCACTATAGGATATCTTTTTTTCACTTTTGAGACACAGCAGTTCCTATTTTTAGTGGTGTGAGATTTCCTTGTCCTACACTAGTGTAAGACAAAAAAATCACGTGCAGTTTACCGGCAAATATTGTGTTTGCACATTTAGGGTCTGTAGTCTACATCTGCCCTCATAAGTGACCATAAGTGGATTTAATCTACGTATTGTAAAATTGTTATATCATTTAAAGTAAAATTATCAATGAGAATACACGAAAAGTCGTCTTTTGAAATATGGCGCGCTCGGGTATACATTCCTGATTTTATGACGTTACTAAAAGGGACATAACTCCTTGTGTAAACAGACGAAAAAGGGGCGATATTTTTGTGTGGATTTAAGTAAATTTCAGGGTGCATACAGTGAGAAATAAAATCAAACACCAGTGGAAGTGCGAGAGAAGAGAATCTCAGACACCCTCGGGTAAGATTTCAATCATCTCGGACTCAGCAAGCTTCGTCCGAGACTGGAAATCTTACCCTTGGGTGTCTGAGATTCTCTTGTCTCGCACTTCCCCTGGTGTTAGATTGTTAATTTCCCAGAAGATAACAGATCTTTCCCTCTATAGCTGAAGCTTGTTTTTCCTATACTGGAATCTGACTCTACTACCAGAGTTGACATGTTCAGCACGGAGAGTGTCTTATAAGAAGCAGGAGATACTTACACCATCGATGCACCTGATTTGGCCCGTGTTTTTATATGTGTGTGAGTCTTCATTTTTCTTTTCTGTGCGGTACTTATTTTATGTCTTTGTTTCTTTGTTTCTCCGATGTTTCCATTGTCTTGGGATTATTTACTTTAGACTGACGGTTCGGTTATAGCTTTCTTTTGTCCTGGCAGGTATTTTTACAGTTTTTACAGCCTTTTGTACAAGAAAGGCCCTATTTGACGATCCAATTATGATGTTTCGGAGCCAAAACTGTGGTGGCATAGTGTAGAGAACTCCTCTTAATTTTGGCTCTATAGATTTTTCTACATATAAAACCAATTTATCAGCTACTAATAGCTGTAATATCATTAGAATGAAATGGGATATCAGGTTTCTCCCCCCCCCCGTGTATTGGTAGCATTTGCGAGTTAAATAACCCCTAGTAAAGTAAGTGAGAACCGACGCGTCAATCCAAAACAAATAATTCAAGGACGATGGCAATATCGGAAACAGAAACACAACACGAGTACGGCACAAAAAAGAAAAACGAAGACACACACACTCACAAAGATGAACAACGCTGGATAATGTTTAGGTAAAGGTAAATGTTCAAATATTAAAACACGAGACTAAATATTACTCTAAATGGGACAAAACAGTATTTAATGTTACTTAAAATGGGAATCTGACAACATTTTTTTTTCTCAAACGGCATTAAAATTAGTCAAGAGAACTAAACAAATTATTCACGAGCTCTCCTAAACCTCTTGCCAAGTACTCTGCTAACTAGGGGTGCAGAGCGTTTCTAAATGTACATTACCATAGTTATTCGTGTTCTACCTTATGGTCATTAATGTTGTACAAAAACAGTGTATTGTATTGTACATAAGCAGAGTTCATTATGTTGTACTTAAGCAGAGATCATTTGTGTAAATGCAAAGTCAGGGATATGCTTAGTCGTTATCTCCGTCCCTACAGAAATACTTTGGCCGTCTCAAACACTTCATTTAAACAACGGCAGTAGAATACTGCTAATAGAAGGAACAGGGAAAACGATGACCACAAACATCGAAGTCCAAAGACATGGCAAAAAACGGCAACAGAGAAAAATAAAGACCAAACAAGGACGTGAGACAGCTACAATGCACGGAAATAAAAAAGTCACATTAAGAACGAAGGCATAGTGTGAACTCCCGTGAAAACTGAGGATGACATTAGGTGCTCCGGAAGAGTAAGCATGTCCTGCCCCGCTAGCGACACCCGTCACACTATCATTGAATTATATAATGTATCTATCTAACGAGACGAATTAACAAATTTTGGTAAATTTAGGTCATTACGGATTTGATGTTTCCAGTTCTAACACATATAACCCCCAGTTCCTCCGCACCTCATATAATCACCCACTGAAAGTGTGATAGTTGCAGTGAACGGGTTAGCGTGTTTATTTCTCTATAGTAATCTACAATAAAATAAAAATTTCAAATCGTTAATAGCAAAAATAATGCATTTATTTATTTTGTTGCTTTTTAGTAGCCTTATATGTATCATTCTAATCATTGGCTATTGTGTGGTCAGTATGATAAGTTTGACTTTGAGTATTACATCTGAGTTAAGCTTATTACTATTAAGGATGTGCAAAATGTGCTAACATTTGATAGCATTCAAATGAAATACAATAATATTTAAATGAGAACAACATGCATAATTCTATTTTCTCAAGTTGGTCAAGTCTACTCGGAATCACTGTCACTGAAATTCAACGAGAGTATCCGTTTAAAGCTTTATGCGGCAGGATTAGATTAGAAGAGGAGATGATGGTGAAGACTGAAGACTAAAAGTTTGCAATACTGGTTTGGTTGTTAGCAGTATTGTTTACAAAATTTAATTTTCCTTAATACATATAGTTGTATGTACTCCAAGTTATGGTTTAATAAAGAAAATTTGTGGAAGAATATTATTCCTGATACATTACTTGGTTTGGTATGGTTAAGCACAATGGTTTTTTGTACAGTTTTTACGTTTGGCAAACGGTCAGAGTTACTTTAATTTGATCGATGCTAGTATCTTATAGAAATTCAGATATTTGTTTATGTGTTTCTGCTCATTCAGTCTAGAACACGTGTTTAAGCTTCGTTGGCCATTCATCTGAAAAATCCTAGCATTCTGTATACCATGGTTCTATATCTTATGCATGAAGTGTTTATGAGTACTGTTTTTTGTAAACTTCTAATCATTCCTTATATTCAGTACATAATTTTACTATATTTATAACCAGTCCATGAATGGTGTTTATTCCCATAGTACACTCATTAAAACAGAAACCAGCACTATTCTTGATAAGATTAATTAATCAAAAGAAAGGTGAAATGGTTTTTATGAAAAAAATTTTGAAAGCATTCATAGACAACGGTTCTTATATTTATGGACCCTGTTTGTTTTGTGTTATTTGCGTCATCAACGAAAAGAATTGGCTTTAGACATACGTACTCGTATTCTTTTGAATCCGAACTAATTACAGTATCTCAAAATTCAAGACCATGATGTTATTGCCTCGACCCTTGTAATACAAATGTTAAATGCAGCAGCTTTGTTATGATTCAAGGCGATTGATTTTCTAACAATCCTTGTTCAATGAATTATCAACTTTCTTGTCAAGAATTCAATCTGGTTCGTATGGTTTTCGCTGTTGTGAAAATGGGAAGACACTACATGGCATTCATTAATTCAAATAAATAACATAATACCGAAGTTGCTTTTGATTTGGAATCTTCATATGCGCATGTCGACAATTTATGTCTCTTCAGTGTAGATAAATCAAAATATTTGGAACACCATGTACCGGAATTGTGGAAAGACTGATAGATAACAAATTAACAAAATAGGGTCTACATAGAAAAGCCAAAATTAGCTGAGGATATAGCTATGCAAGAGGGAGATACTTAGTTTTGAACAAAATTTTGTTAAATTTAGAAATTTAGAAGTTTTCCAGATAAAACCGGTTTTCGGGCCAACACCGGAGTACTGGCTACTAGGTTGGTAAATACCGTCGGGGACAAACAGTCCATCAGCAGAGGCATCTTCCCAGTGGTGATAAATGACATACTACCGAAATGACAGTTTAATTTTTTTAAGGTTAAGTAATGAGCAAAGATACAGACAAGACACATGATCAGCTGTATATTGGTCTAAAAGAGAACAAAATATTTAACAGACGATTGTTTGTAGAAACAAGGTTCTTGCCCCCTAAATGTTTCAAAATTAAATATTTTGGGCACAAAAACACTATAACATTTGTAGTAGATCATATTTTTGTATAAATTACATTCTACTGAATGTAAATATATTTCGTTTCATGGTAAGACGTAATATAGTACATTTGTGTAGAAAGTACTTCTTACTTCAATCTTTTTTTAATGATCGACAAATTGGTGGGAATTCCTACATGAAATGAACATAAATAATAAAAAAAACTATATGCAGTTAAAGTATCGAAAGTTATCTTTGCTAGAAAATCCAACAACACACACAACCAGTTGGCTCACTAACTTTACAACCATTTTGGCCATATTTCAAAGACCTGTAAAATACACATAAATTTAAGTTAGTACTTAATTACTGATCAGTTCAAATTTTAAATTCATTTCTCTAACATAATCCCGCTTCTAGAATTCTTTAAATTATGAAACCAGAATTTCAGTAGAGTAGGCTTTTCGAGTGCACTTTTTCTTGCTTCATATTAAAATAGTGCACAAGGAATATTAAAAGAAATATCCAAACGTACAGTAATATGAGAATTAAAGGTTCTACCATGAGATCATATTGAAATTTGGAACATCATTAACCAGTGTATAATATCAGAGTGACAGATATTCTGAATCAAATTTGATAGAATGCACGTACCTTTTTCTTCCAAAAAATACAAGAAGAAACGTTTAAAAACATATACATATACTGTATGTCACCATATGAGTGTACCTTGCATTGTGACATGAGGTGTTTAATAAAGTTAATTCCCGTCTACGAAATAAAAAAGATCGAAGTACCCACGAGTTTAATTTTCTTTGCTATATCACAAAAATGAACACTTCTGATTGGCCATTTAACCGTAGGAGACAGATTAGGTCGCAAGAATAGATTAGTCATCTTCCACTGTGAAGCACCATCAACGACAAAAACAGCATCAATATTGAATAGTTAAAATGCTTCGGTACCAAAAAGATACACAAAAACTCTTTTAAGTTCCATGCGATGTATTTGTTCTTCACTAGGATATTACTTACATGCCCAGGGACCAATTATGCAACTCGTGCTCCAAAACATGTTACCATGCAGGTGGACTGGACGTCTCCGGTGATATTTACCAACCCAGTGGTCACTTCTACGGTGCTGACCCGAAAAACGATTATAATTGGAAACTTGCAATATCTAAATTTTGGAAATTTGTTTAAACCTAAAAAGTATCTCCCTAGTGCATAGCTTTGTCCTCAGCTGATTTTTTGGCCTTTCTTTTAGATCGTATTGGTTAATTGTTCTCCATCAACATATACATAAATTTTAGTTTATGGTGTTTCAAGTTTTTTTTATTGATCTGTACGGAAGAGACATAAGTTGTCGAAATGGTAATGTGCAGAAAATAAATTTACAGTGACTTTGGTGTTTTGTTATTTTTATCCTTTAAAGTCATCCACTATACATTTTTTACATAGAAACAGCTCGTCATAATTAAAATTTCAAAACAGCAATAAATTCAGAAAAAAAATATATATATAAACTGCATAAATGAAGCATTTTAGATAATTTAAAGTAACTTTGAAAAAAAAACAAAAAACAAAAAACAAAACAAATATTTTTTAACTGTCAATCTTTTCAGTTTCACACAGAAAAATCTGTACCATTACTCAATTATCCAAATGATTTATATCATTGTCGTATCCTGTCAGAAACTATAAATCAATCGATATTTCTCTTATGTATGAGAAAAACACCTTTCTGTGAGATGTAGATTCTCCTTTCATTTGCTTCTGTCTGACTTTCGTTTTAGGCATCCAATGTACATTTATTGCATAGAAACAGTTCGTCATAATTAATGATTTACTGCATTTACTTCAATATTTTACCAAGAACTATGTCTTTGGGGTTTATTAGACAACCTTTATCTTCGATACCTTACTTTATGTCATTAATTTGGACATTCAATTTCAAAAGCTTTAATAATGTTTATGGCCTCATGAAAATAAGCTTTTATGGTGACTTCGAGATGAAGAACGGCAGTAAAAGCGCCGTTCGATTGCTTGGTTTTACCATGCATTTATATAGACTTGTTAACTCCAAATCATTTCGTTTTTTATTATATAAACCACACACAGACAATCAAGAGAAAGCTTCTGGATCAAAGAGTTAGGTACATTAAACCCGGATGGCATTAGCACAAAATCGTTGTAATTTTTTTTATCCCGTTTATTTAAGTATTCATTTTCACAGTATTTGTTTATATATTTCTTATTTATTACAGTTGTGGTTTTTGTACATAATATGTTTGGCGGGGCTTATTTCCTGCCCCTACCCATTTACCGGCAGTTAGTGCTCATTGCCCTTGTTGGCCATTTAGCCTTTATTATTATTTTATTACATGTATTATCATTATTATTTTCTATTATTCATTTCTGTCTCTTTTTTCATTTAGATATATTTTTAATGCAAATTTGTTCTCTTTCTAATACAAGTATTGCTCACTTGACGTTTTAATTGAACTTATCAATCATATTTTGTGGGGGTAGTCATATACGAAAATTATTTTGACAATCTTTGTGTATATATATTTATCATGTGTCCAGGTAAAAAATCTTTGACAGTATATGTATGTTACTTTATTTTTTTACGTTTAATCATTAGATCATCAGACACTGAAGAAGCTAGTAGGTCTAGCGAAAATTGCGTGATTTGATAAACTTATGACTTTTATTGCCTAAATTTTTTTATAATAACTTTTTTTTGTTGTTGTGTATCACTTGACACGTATATATATATATATATATATGGGTTCCTACGATAGACCGTTATATATATATATATATATATATATATATATATTTA
>MJUU01071536.1:127450-144847 GCA_002080025.1 Modiolus philippinarum
TATATATATATATATCTAGATATTTTGTATCGTGTTGATTATTTTATATCTTTAATTGTTTTTTAAGACTGGGGTTTGCCTCTCCTGCAGTGTGGGCTCCGTAAAAAGATTCCCCATTCCAAAGATGTATGCTCTTTTTATATTCAAGTTATGGTGTATTTGTTTCCTGAGGGAATTTCCAATATGGATACACAATCATATTGAAACGAACGTTTTTATAAATTTATATATAAATTGTGCAGTCACGGTTAAGCTTTTGACAACCGTGACTCGTTGTGGGATAGTGAATAAAGACGAGGACCTCTCAAACGTTCTTGTGATTCAGATTATTTACATTGGATACGCTTGTTAGCAACAGTGCATTGGATGGATGTTTGATTGGTCGAATCTTCCTATGTATGGGTGATTTATGAAGAACTGCTTTAGATCTTAATTGGTTCATCAGAGCAAAAATCCATCTAGGGATGCGACATAATCCATGCAATTGGGGGTATAGATTTATTTGCAGCATCAGGAAAGTCGTTCATTTTCTAAAAAGGAAGCGTACACAATACTTATGTCGGTAGGTTACTAATTCTATAGAAAATGAACCAAATATTGTGAAAGAGAGCATTTATTTTACTTCAAAAGGAGCTTGGAGTACACGGTGTTTTCTGAAAGGAAACAATGACAAACTGTACCAGCCTAGCAATGCATGTTGGTCAGTATTAGGTGTCCCTTGGACAAACTGTACCAGGACAAGATGTCTCTGATGCGTAATGTGAGAACGAACTGTGATGGATTTAATGCCCTGTATATATTTTAGTTCATTGCTTTATAGAGTTTATTTATATATGTTATATTCTTTTTGTTTTATTGTTAAAATTGCCAGTCGGACAACTTAGATCTAGGTACAAACCTGGAACAAACAATTACATAAAATTAAATTTTGATCAGCCGTGCCTACATCAAATGGTTTTATAGTGAATAATTGGTGCTAGCTCTCGCGGAACGAATCAACTTTGAGTTATACACTCCGTAAGCAGAATAAGTAGAATAAGTAGAATTATTACTATATAGAAATATACACACGCTAGTAAAGTCCTCGCACTAAAAAGCTGCTTTCACGTAGTAACTATTGAAATACAAATGCAGCGTTTGGAGCGACAAGCGTTCCTACCCTAGATTATGTATTCAGCAATAAGGAAGATCATGAGAACTTTTATAAGATCTGCCCCAAACAAATATTACAAAGACAGAATGTTTTATGAGTGTAAAACTACTCCAAAAATCAAGATTTTTGAGACATCTATGTACCAGAAGTAATAGAACTACATGGATGTTTTTATCGACCGCATATTGTGACTGCATTGCAGTTGCTCCGAAATGGGATTGAATGAACCTTGTAATTTAGACCAAGTAAAAAGGTGACTGACTGGCATGTGTTCACCTATAGTTAATAAATCTTTGTCCTTAAATTAAGAATGTAATTGTAAAATTCTATGGTGTTCATATTTGATATAATACCCTTATTGCAGAAAAAAAGTGTCTACTTTTTCAACGTGGTCCTTCAAATCATCCAGAATATCCATATTTATGTTATAGTACTGCTATATTTGTAATCACTTTACTCTAATGTACCAAAAGGAAAGCGGATTATTTTCTTGATCATTAGCTTGTTTAAAAGTAATTTTTATGTAAAGGTAGCTATTCAGATTAGGTATTTGTTCTCTCTAATCTTTCAATACCTAATGTATATTCTTTCAAATATTTTGATTTGATCTGCACTGAAGAGACACATGTGAAGAACATGACTATGTGCAGAACTAAATTAAGAAACTTTGATATTTGCTATTTCTCATGTTCCTTGTATTTTGAAATGTGAATATGTTTTAAATGATGAAATATAGCTTCAAAAAGCAGACAAATATCCAAAATAAAGTATGATTTACGCAAAGTGTTCACTCTTTTAAACCGTATGAGCTTTAAAAAAAATAAAAATAATAATAAAAGTAAAAAAGGCTGCAAATACAATTACACAATTTAAAAGTTGTTTTACCTGTACTCAACTGCGTAAAGTATATCTGCCTGTGTTGTTTTGTTTTTCCAAATTATGAGATGATAAAGAGATTCATTTACTAAATGATAAAAAACTGGGGATCACCTACTTCAAACAGGATAAGAAAAAACAAAACAATTCGATACAATGAATACATAGACGTTAGTTTTCTGTTCCTTTTATTGTCTTCTGTTCACAGTAGACTGCTTTCTGATTGTTATAGCACATTTTAATAATGCTAATTTTTCATTTTGGCCAATTTGCCAAAAAAATTTATCGAACGATTGTTTCATATTTTCACTTATTATATACATGTCTTATAAATATCAACATGTTGCAGTTGTGTTCCAATCAATCGCACAAATCATTGCAAATTTGAACCATTTTATTATGTACTTAAACGTACTTTGTAACTAGGCATAAATATTGTATTTTACAAATTCATGAAATTATAGTAGATAATATAGATTCGCATTCAACTGACTAGCTTCATCAATACGTCATGCTGATAAATTCATTCAAGATCAATATATAGTGAAGCCGTCATGTAATCATGATGATCTGAGTCAATATCTTAGTTCCAGACAATCAAAAATAGATCATCATACATATCTTAAAATGAAACATAAAGGCTTACTCCTTCGGTATTCAGATTTGAAAAAAAAAATACAAAACCACTATAAGTAAACTAAGTTTTAAACTTGATAGAGAAAAAAAAAACTAGTCGACCATCTATAAAAGTTCCTTGGATATTCACACAAACCAAAACCTTTAATTTGACAGGTCTCTTCATAAACACCTGAAATTATATTTGGTATCCTTGTAAATTAAGGCTTCACATAAAGTTAATTTTTGAAGTTGTGTTGGATGTGTCTTGACCTTAAAACCCATAAATAACACTTTACAAAACCGAACAACATTCTTTATAGATTTAATAGATTTCAAAGAGACATTCGGTACATTTACTTACTTGATTCTTGCATGTCTTTTCTGCATGTTAATATGCACATTGTGCTTACCAAAATAAGAATTGATACCAATGTAACAGTCAGCAGTACAGTAGGAATTGGATATTCTGCAATAAAATGAAAACAGGATAGAAGATTATAAGAAACTAACATGACTAAGTGCAAATTTGAATAACATTATCTTTTTTGTGGAGGTTAAAAAACAAGATTTCATCTACAAAATGACAGCAAAGTGATACTTAATGTTAGTTTTGGAAACGTTTATTGATTCAAATTGAAAATGCCATAAATTATTCATATTTACACTATTGAAAGACAGAACATCAATGCATTGGTGTGATTAGATCAAATACAACAGACCTTTCCATTTTGGAATCGTGTTATGTCGTTATATTTTGTCATTATGTTACAGAATATAAATTCAATTTAAATACTTTTCTGTTTACGACTAACGTAGAAAAATATTATGTGTAGTCAACAAAAGGCCAGATATTTTGAGTATTGTAGAACGAAAATTCATTATTTCATAGTGCAAACAATTTGAAGGAAGGAAGCAAAATTCAAAACAAATTAAATATATGTAAGAGTTGAAATGCCCTAAGAAACTAATAGAAGTAATTATTACTTCAATATCATCCTTGGCTAGAGATCTGCACGAGGGATTTACTTTTTAGTTTAAAAGGATACTGAAACATTCCGATGATAGGTTTATGTTCCAGCATCGCAGTTCAAGACAATTGGAATTTTCATTGACCCTGTGAACAGTCCGCTAGGAGAAGAACTGGTATAAGCTTCAACAGCTTATTTTCTCATATTATCATTACGTATTTATATTGCTGTTGTTCTATTATGTCTTTTTGATGTAAATAAATATTTGTTATCTAGTATTCAAATAGCATCGACCCAGGGGTGAAGACATAAATCCAATACATAATTATATGCAAGACTAAATATACAAATTAACAAAAGAAGCGTCTACCTACTATGATCTTCAATATATTTTCTAAAAGGGGTGACAGAACTGATCGAACTTAAACTATTGTTGCATACCTCGGAGAAGACCATTTTTTATTTCGTCCTTTGAATATTTGTTATGACAAATTTTAATCGTTACTAGGGAGAAACATTTTTCGAAAAAGGTGAAAACTTTTTTTGGAAGATTTCAATGGAGTCAATGGAGGTCAAAAATGAATTTTCATTCATTTGTTGATAAAATCAATACATTATTTGTTATCAATAAAAAATAAAGAAATTTCCATTAAAAATATGGTCAAGGTCAAATTCTGGAGATTAGACGTTTTTTAGCTTGACGTCATGACTTCAAGAGTTTTCAGTTTTTGTTTTTGTTTTTTTTTGTTTTGTTTTTGCATGCATTTTAGATAAATTAGTGATGAATTCTATACCAATTAAAGTCTCATTTCACATAATCTTATGTAACCCCGGAACAAATACGCAAAAGTAATAAAAATTTCCAGATTTTTTTTCAGCCTCGTTTTCGAAAATTCGTTGAAGTATCGATTATTCCAGAATGGCAATATGTTTGTTGTCAATGAATGTGTTAATATTGTCATTGTTTGACAATAAAATCCTTCCGACTGTGTGCACATGTCTCGATTCTTTCAACGGAATGTTGTCTTAATATTGGCTGGATGTTTTCTTTTCAAGATTGATATTAGAACCGAGTGTTCCTAAAGATGGTTATAAATTACAGAGGACATAACTTAAATTATATTAAAAAAAAAACGGGAGTGGACGTTTCATTTGTTGAGTAGTATTTTAAAACATGCCATTACTGCTCCCGGTTGACCTGTTCTAGCTATGACCGTTATTATACCTGCACTTGTAACACATCGGTCAGGTAAAATTAAAAACTGTAAGAGTTGTTTCCCTTCTCTATACGGTGTACCTGAGAACTGAGTTCGCAATACTTTTCCGTAAATTATTATCATAAGATAAATAATCCCGATTTAAATTATAGGAAATTTCAAAAAATTACCAGACTAAGTTAACTGACACAAATAATTATTGAAAACATCCTAAAAAATGATATTTATGGTTTTTTTTCTTTTATAGCGTTTAGGGCTAAAACTTAAGAAAACGAAAGATCTATTTGAAGTTCGTTTGATACAACAAATAACATAAACATTCGAGGAACATGAAATACCGACACCTCTTATTTAATATTCCAGAACGGCTGTGACAGAGCAGTCTTGACAAGAACGGTCATGACCAGAGCAAACTTAGGTAGAACGGTCATGGCCAGAGCAGACATAGGTAGAACGGTCATAGCCAGATCAGACTTAGGTAGAACAGTAACGGTCAGAGTAGACATCGTTAGAACAGTCATTGCTAGAACAGACATAATTCTAGGACCAAGCAGACAGGATTGTAGGACTGTTTTAAGTCTGCTCCAAGTTAAGTTCATATTAACTTAGAGCTGTTCTCATGACTGCTCTCCAAGTTTACTTAGACGAGAGGTTATGTGTGCACCCCGATGTAGGTGCAAAAATACAAGAATAACTCTAACCTGCAATGGTCCAATAGGACCAAATTTCAACAACTCATGTTAGACAAGCCGTAAAGTTAAGAAGGTCAATTAATTGGCGTAGATATTAAGAAGTTCTAGGATAGAGTTAAAATTTGCTCAATAAGAGACTCTATACATAAAGTTCATAATTATAAAGCATCGTGTTATGGCTAATAAGTCAAAATATAATTATTATATTTTCACTTATTAGCCATAACACGATGATTTTACTTAATAAATCGCACTTGTCGGATTTTGAAAACATCATGAAAATATGCAATGTTTTAAAATAAAATTCCATATGTCAGTTTAAAAGAAATCATTTTTTGCGCCTTTTCCTGAATACATCTATGTTGGTAGCATAAAAATAAATTCATTATCCTGTTGTGACCGATATCCACTTCTATAATTTTGAAAAAAAAAGATACATTTAGATCTAGATTGAAACAGAAAGCAAGGTAAACTTGACTCAATAATACTTTTTAAATTACATACGTGAAATCGTGTTGGCCACACTTTTTTCAGTTGTGGTAGTGGCTGCAATTTGAATAATATGCTCTATTTCCGATTTATAGGGACTAAAGCCTGTTAAAGTAAAGGAAATATAAGTAATTCTATTAATCTATAACAAAGCAGCATGGATGCTTGAATTATAATTTATTTAAATTTTACCAGTAGTGTCAGCTGATATTGCATTCAAAAATTGCCATTCAACATTTTACATTTCTTTCTCTCGTTAATCCAGCCCGTTTAATGTGTATATTTTAGCATGCAACATTATGAAGCATTGTAGAAATGCATACATTTTCAAACATATTTCCCGTTTTTATTACATGTACTATGGTATTTTTTACTCTTTCACATCGCCTTCATTTCTGAGACCTTCGTCTTGAAATTGATAACAGAGGTGCACTACAAACTAGACTACTTCATGAGAAACGTGATAACCTAACCTAACTAATAGTCAACTTCTCTTTTCTTTGTAAGAACACTCCAACAGCGCCATCAAATTGAGTTTACATCTCCCCAGTCATTAGCTACTCAAGGGCCTGCGATTGATACAGTGACTCCCTTGATAGGGCTCGGTAGCTCACAAATGGGCTTCTTAAACAAGTATACGTTACCTATAACTTGAAATCATTACTACACGGTTGACGTCATGATTTTGTGCACTGCTATGGAATATCTGTTGTCAAGTTGACATCAGATCCTTTTAAAACTTAAGTTTTTTCCTCTGCTGGATTTGACTTTACTACCGAAATTGAAATGTTCAACTGGTCGGGTGTGAGAAGCAGGAGATGCTCACCCTACTGGTACTTCTGATATCGGCCATTTTTAAATGGGTTCTTGTTGTTTATCTCTGCATGTGTGTTTTAATTTTTCTTTTCTGTGCCGTGATATTGTAAAGTTTTGTTTCTAGGTATTTTTGATGTTGCTATTGTCTTTGGTTTGTTTTCGTTTTCTTTTTTTTGACTAACTGTTCCGTTCTCACTATTTTACATTCGCGATACAGCCTTTTCAGCTACTGTTGAAAAATACTTTTTTAATAAAATTTTATGTAGTCATAGTGGATATTTAAATATATTTGATATAAAATACTTCACCTGTCCCATTGAATATGGTGGAGGTGTAAGCTTCGTAAACAATGTTTGTTGATTCATTTCGGAATCGCAATTTGCATCCAAATATTTCGTTTTTGTACACTATTGGTAAGGTATAATTGAGCTGAAACATATTGCAATCAGGTGAACAGTTGCAGATTAAAGGATGGCATATTCCTTGACGATTGTAACAATTTCCATCTTCATAAAATCGGACACTATCCTTCGTAGAGGAGTTATAAAGGAATTCAACAGTGCATCCCATTGTACTGTTAAACGTCTTGCATATCTGGTTTACCTGAACACCATCCAGCAATGTTAGTTGCAATTTCATTACAATGACCACTTCTACCTCTATCGTAAAGCTTTGTGTATAGTTGATTGAATGATTTCCTTTTCTTTGCTCAAAAGATTGTTCTGGTTCACTTTTTTCTGAAATTATATTTAATAAAACATAACCATTTTTAGTTTTTGCTTTCTTAATTCTTGAAATGACCAAAAGGTTTTTCATCTGTTTATATGTTGCTTTTTTCTGATCATGGATGTTCGGTAGTATCATTTTACATTTCTGTCCAATTCTTGGACATTTTTGTACTTTTCTAGTTTTATCCAATTTAGATTTTTTTCCCCTCGAACCCTCACTTTTTGCATTATATCATTTAACATTTTATGAACATTCTTTCACCCTTTTACGTCACAATTCTTTAAGAAAAATAACTTGTTTTTCAAAAACAAGATCACAAATCTTTCATTTGGTGTCGCTTAAAAAACCACATTTTGTTAAGTTGTAATGATTTTAAAATGGAGTAGCGAAAATTCTTAAATGCAAATTTTTAGTTATATGCAATGAAATCATTTCTAAAGAAAGTGATTTTTGGAATTGTATTTTCTTCTTTTTAAGCATTTAGTTTGTAGTGTTTTAACAGCGCTTTCCAGGTTGCTTTACAAACCCTGCATTCATGGCAAGTAATAGTCATCCTTCTCTCGACTTTTGCCATTAAGTTTTCAGTTAATATTTTTTTTCCTTGTCCTTTATTTGCACATGGGCAAAAATTTATTGAAGACTTCAAAATGAATGAGCCACTGTTTGACTGCTTTGTTATAATTAAAAAAACAAATTCGCTAAAATATTATTTTTTTTAATTGTTCTAACTGAACTTGATGCTTTAAAAAACTACAACAGTAAACACGTAACACGTACATTTAAAGGCCACAATCCACAAGGGAAATGCACTAAAAACATAAATGGAAAACAAAAGACGATTGTAAACAACACTTGGAACTCGGGATAGTCAGACTTGGTACCGGCTGGCTAAACCGGTCCAAGGTTCAAGGGTACCAATACCTTCCCTTTCTCCATCCTGTTTACATATAGTATAAAAACATAACAGGATAAATCATAATAGAGATAGACAACTAACATTTGAAAAATGAACAAAACAAAACGTAACTTAGACATACGGATCAAGAAGTTTTTCGCCGCTTATTTGAAAGCTCGCCTAAGCAGCCTTGTCTGTTGGTAAAAACACTGTCGAAGGACGGATGAAAAATTAATTCCAAAACTCCCCGATGGGTCTGGTATAAAGTCATCATTTTTTCAGCAGACATCAACGGTATCAGAAAGATGATAGAATACAGGTAAAATCTTCAGGCCATTAGAACTCAAAGCCAATTTAATAAATTCGTGTAGAATATCGTATCGATATCCACTATCACATGATCAATGTAAGATACATCCCAGTTTTACTAGATATTTTATCAGTTTCTTGTATTTTTACAACAAGGATTAGAAATGTCCTTACTTATAAGCTGTTTGTGATACCGAAATTTGGTATCAATTATTTATATCTTCTATCCAGGGTATTCATTAATTCAGTAGCCAGTCCTATTCTGCTGGCTAAAAAACTGATTCTATTTGTAAATTTGCGATATCTAAATTTAGGGATATTTTGTGTCTTTCTAAGTAGTATCTCCATCTTGCATAGCTCTGTCCTTACCTAATGTTTGGCTTTTCTATTTAAATCTTTTGGTATTTAATTCCCTATCAGATTTTACATATTTTGGATTATGGATTTCCAAATGTTTTGATGTGATCTGCATTTAAGAGACAACACTTTTCAAAATGGCAAATTGCTGAAACTTAATTCACAGTAACTATGGTATTTTGTTATTTATTACCACTGGGGCGATGCATCTGTTGGTAGACTATTTGTCCCCGAGAGTATTCACCAACTCGGTAGCCAGTACTTCGGTGCTGGCTCGAAAACTTATTTTATTTGGACATTTGGGTGTCTAAATTAACATGATTAAGGAATATCTTGTTTTAATCTAAGGATTATCTCATTCTTTCATATCCCAGCCCTAAACTGATTTGGGCTTTTCTTTATAGATCTTATTGGTAAATTATTCCCTTTCACCTTTTCCATATTTTAATATATTGACTCCAAGATTTTTAGTTCCATCTGCACTGAAGAGACATCATTTGTCGAAATCGCCATGCACAGAAACTAAATTTACAGCAACTTCGGTAGTTGGTAATATTAAACGTCTAAAAAGTATTAAATAATATGTGAAAACTGTTACCTAGTTTTAAAAGTTTGAGTGTGACAAAAAGTTACGTACATTTAAGAACAATGCATGAAATGTAATTTTCTTTCAGATTCTAATAACTGGCAATAATGATCTTTTGTTTTTACTGAGTATTTTAAGTATATTTTTTGTGACTTTCTGTCTGTGACTTATTTGTTCATTCCTCTTCCTGTTATTCTTTCTCTTTCTTTGCATTTTCCATCTATTCGGTTTTTAAGCTGCAGTATTCTCTAAACATTTTCGATTTCTTACATGTAACTTCTTTTTGGACTTTTATACTGTGAATTATTTCTTTGAATTATATATATTATAGTTTGCTGTTTGCGAGTTTTGTTGCCTCATTTTCTGCCATCGAAAGTTCTTTTGTTTGTTAAATGCCAAAGAGTAAGCAAGATTGCATGGTCAATATCTTTCATCATAGAAAAACTTGATTTCTTTTTCTCATAGTCTAATTACTTTCGGTTTCAGGAAATTGTGCAACAGTGTATTACCAGCAGACAAGGTTGCTTGATCTAACTGGCACTTTAGCGGCAGGCACTCTTTGACCCATCTTTCTAAATTACGTTTTGTTATCTTCTTTTCTTTTTCACGATAATGGTCATGGAGTTAGTTGTCTACCTGCATTAGGTTTCATTCGTGCGTTTCATATACTATAGGGAAACGGGATAACGAAAGGGGAGGTTATAGTACCCATAGAACGGTTTGACCGTACCGCAAGCTTTTGTTAGTACCGGTACAAAGTCCGGTTATCCCGAGTCCCTATCGTTATTAATGTTTGTCTATAATAGGATATGTGGTTTTCTTAGTGTGATTCCATTGTGGATTGTGGCATGTGAAATTTTCATCCATTGTAGGTGTTAACTGTTATCTTGACTTTACAATTTATATTGTTCTATTTTGTAAGTCCCATTTGTTACAGAACAGAAAAAGATCAGCAAGGAAAGTTCACAATTTGTACCCAAAGAAATTTCAATGTCTTGTTGATGGACAAAGTTGCAAAAACGAACATAAATGTTGTTAAGCAAAAGATTCAGTTGCCAATAAATGGATATGGAGTAAATGCACATGGTCAGACTCTACAAAGTAAGTGGGAACTGAACCGTCAATCCCAAAACGAACGATCCAAGGACAATGGAAATGAATAGCGAATGAGCTGGGAGATGTAAACTCCATGAGCCGGCGCTGTTGTAATGTTGCTACAAATTCAAAGGAAGTTTACTATTGGAAAGGTGCCGTACAGCTTAGTTTGAATTCTACCTCTGCTGTCAATTTCAAGATGAAGGTCAAGGAACGAGGCTGATGTGGAAGTGTCTGTGGTATCCTTAATTTCGAGCTCTTTTGGATAGATCAGATGAAGAAAATCACCAAAGCGAGGGTTGTTAAGTGACAAAATATCATATATATATAACGGAAGCTACAATTAAAGAACTGGGCCAGTTTTTTTTAATCTTTATTTTGAAGAAGCCCTTCGATGAATTAAGCTCATAAGAGTTGAGAAACAGATCGGCTAGGAGAGGTGCACAGTTTGTGCCCATAGGAATTGCGATAGTCCTCCAAACTGGACAAATAAATTGTCGATCAGAAACTGTAACATTTTAATCACTTCTTAACCTATATATTTTTCTCCGATTCGGAGTCATTTTTCACAAAGTAGGCTTGTTCTCTACCTACAACAATGTACCTTTATCTTCGTTCTAACGTGAGAAACATCTATGAATTAAACCTTCAGGCGAGATTTAAGTTGTTCGTTAGGAATGGTAGTGTAAAGTGTGGAGGAGTCGAAAGTTTTAATACTGTTACAGTGTGATAATGATCTAGAGTTTAAGATGTCAAGTTGATCTTTGGAGTTTTTTCAAAATTCACATTTCATTTACACCGTTTCTTGAAAAGCAATTATCACAGTATTTTTGAAGGCCCTCTTTAACAGCTGTCAAGAGGTTAGCAATTTAGATATAGGTTTTGTAGAGCATTTGGCAGATCCAGCAATGTATCGTTCTTTGTATGGGCATTTATGTAATTTAGGTACCCAGTACAAAAAGGGGAGATCTGTGTCTTCATCAACGGTGGAAATCCCAAATGAAAGCAAAACAGATTTATAATTCTGTAATACCTGCTACTTTGACAAAGTAGTAGCTGCGTAAGTTGTAGGCCACGGGCTGAAATCACTTTCCGTGCACCAACACCCCCCCCCACCACTTATGATCCAGACCGACTTTTTTTGTCCTTTTATACCACCTCTTCAAAATAAAACATATTAGCACGAATATAACCTGCACGCATAGACAGTATAGGGCCACTTTTATAGTACACCACAGAAAATTCTTGTATTTTAGTTTTAATCTTAATTTTATCTTCTAAGCTCCATAATTTTTATGTAGATAAGTTACATGTACTGATATTTGGTATAAAGTTGAAGCTTATTCAATATACTTTACAATGAACACAAGTTTGGGCACATTGCGCCACTTTTATGATCTGAGGATGCAAAAAATATACCCCTCACCGTGCAAAAAAATGGCGAAAATGACGATTTTAAGCTTTCAATTCCTTTCAGATAAATAAATCTCATCATTTGATCTAGTTTTTATGCCTCATTTATCAGTTTTGATACAATGTTGAAAAATAAGACCATTAAAATCTTGAAATTTTTGATTTTCGGTATAATTTTTTTTGTAAAATGGAAATTTTCGGAATTTTAAATATTTCGACTTTCTTACTTCTAGATCGTATAAATTTGAATATATATGTAATAATTGCCGATACAATAATACTTACTGATATGTAAGCAACAGATTATGTGAAAAAAAAATTAAAGTCAGACTTATTGTTGGATCAGAAATGCCAAAATTAGCACCCCCTTAAAATTAAGGGAAAATTTTAAATATTCAGGCTCTACATGATAAAAAGATAATGTCTAATGCAAATTATTGTGTTTATTTCACTAAAGTTGACATGCAGAAGTCCATTTAAGTAGATTCAAACTTTTTAAGGGGTCTTTTTTGGCTCCTCTGCTCGAAATCTTTCAGAATTATTTCTAATTTGACTTAGAGATGTAAAAACTTTACGAATTTGGTATATAAAAAAAAATGTTGATAAAATATCCTTTCACAGTATCTAAAAATGTATGCTTTTGAACATTTTAAACTAACTAAACTCTCATAAATTGCAAACATATTACACCCCCCCCCCCAAAAAAAAAAAATCAGCACTATTTATTTCATTTTATTCAGCTTGAAAAGCTTCAACATTGTTTAAAGGTCCAATAATATGACATTTCAAACACAAAAATGCACAGAGACTTCCATATCTGCGTATGGTTTATGGGCAATTATACAGACATTTAACTTTGAATTTTGTAAAATTCCGAAATGCTGAAAATTCCCAATTTTCAAGAACATCGCCCAAAATATTCAAGTTTACCAATATTTTCTGCATTAAAATTGCATTTTGCGACAAATCAAATGTATTTTTTAAAAGAAAGTAAAAATTTTAGTATATTTTGTTCATATATATGTACAGGCAGGCATATTTTTGGCATTTTTTAGCATCGTTTTCTTGGAGTAGGGGTAAATTTTTCGGTATTTAGAGTTACATTGAACACTCCTGGTTTTTCTACACATTGTTTTAAGATAACTTATTTATCCTCAAGAACAATGAATTGGCATACCTGGAGATAAATCCTCCAGATTTGTCAAATATAACTATTTAAAAGTGAATTTTAGACAAATCTGAAATGCTGAAAATTCCGATTTTTCATCAATTTTGTACCAAATATTGAGTTAAATCTTACAAGTGGGACTTAAAATGACAAATCATGATAACATTAATGCAACATTGTTATATCCAATGCAGACTTTGCGTGTTTTTGGTTATTTTATGCGAATATAGACAAAAAATTGACTATTTTAGGGTGAATTTATTGGGGTAGGGGTAGGATTTTAGGTATTTAAGGGTCAAATTAAACATTCTTTGTCTTTCTAAACAATGTTTTAAGACAACTAATATATCGCAAATAACAATTAAAAGGCATATTTGCCGACATATCCTACAGATTTGACATATATTACGATTTAACAGTGAACATTGGACAAATCTGAAATACAAAAAATCCCCATTTGTCATCAATTTGGGACAAAATATTGAGTTTAAGTCAACAGTTAGCTGTTAAAATACCAAATCATGATGCTATTAATGCAACATTGTCATATATAGCACACATTATTCGTGTTCTGGTTATTTTATGCGAACAAAGGATATAAAATTGACAATTTTAGGGAAAATTTGTTGCGGTAGGGATAAGATTTTCGGTATTCAGAGTCACATTAAATACTCCATTGTACTTCTTGATTTTCTAAACACTGTTTTCAGACAACTAATGTATCTTTTAGAACAATTAATTGGCATATCTGCAGATATATCCTCCAGACTTGCCATATATAACGGGTAAATAAAGAACTTTGACCAAATCTGAAATGTTAAAAATTCCAATTTTTCTACAATTTTTCTACAATTTCGGGCACAATGTTGAGTTTAAGTCAACAAATGGCTGTTAAAATATCAAATCATGATGCAATTTAAGCAATATTGTCATATTGAACACACACGCGTGTTTGAGTTAATTTTATGCGAACATAAACAAAAAATTGACAATTTTATTAGAGAAAATTTGTTGGGGTAGGGTTAATATTTTTGGTATTCATAGTCACATTAAACACTCTGTTTTTCTAAACAATGTTTTAATACAACTAATGTATCTCTTAGATCAATCAGATGGCAAATCTGCAGATATAACCTCCGGATTTGACATATTTACCGATTTAACAGTGGACTTTGGACAAATCTGAAATGTTGAAAATTCCCATTTTTCATTAATTTTGGGGAAAATATTGAGTTTAAGTCGACAAATAGCTATTAAGATAGCAAATCATAAAGTAATTTATGCAACTTTGTCATATGCAACCCACATTTTGCGTGTTCTGGTTACTTTTATGCGAACATAGAAAAAAATTGACAATTTTAGGGAAAATTTGTTTGGGTAGGGGTAAGATTTTCGGTATTCAGCGTCACATTAAACACCCCTTGTTTTTCTAAGCATTTTTTTAAGACAACTTATATATCCCTAAGAACAATTAATTGGCATATCTGCAGACATATCCTCCAGATTTTGAATGTATAACGATTTAACAGTGGACATTGGCTAAATCTGAAATGTGAAAAATGCACTTTTTTTTTTCAAAAATTTGGGGCAAGATATCAATTTTAGGTCAACAAATGACTGTTAAAATACGAAATCTCAATATAATTCATGCAACCTTGCCATATACAACACACAATTTGCGTGTTCTGGTAATTTTTATGCGAACATAGACAATAAAATGACAATTTTAGAGTAAATTTGTTGGGGTAGGGGCAAGTTTTATGTATGTGCTTCAAAACTGCCATAATGTGTACCAGTTGTGAAGAAGACATTATGTACTTCTATTTAATTCCACCCTTTCTTGAATTTGAACCACTCATAGATAAGATGAGACAAAAAAGGGACAACATTTTGTCGAAAACGAAAATATTCAAAGATGTGTTTTATTTGTCTATTTAAAAGTGATAGTTTGGTCATTCAAAACATATTAACATTATGTTAACATGCTTAATTTTTAAGAAAGGACATTAAAAAACTAAAACCAATTCAAAGAATTATGAAAGGAAAAACATACTGGTTTCTAAGATCCATTGAACTTGTACAATTTCGAGAAAAATCTTAAAATTTACGTCAACATTTCGAAGGGCTAGGGGTAAGTTTTTTCAATTTTTATAACGTATTGGGTATAGAAATGGTAGTTATGCGAAATATTTGTAAAGCTAATAACCATAGGCTATCATTCAATACCATTTTTTCATAACTGAGAGGTACCAATCGGCAATTTGAAGCAATTGAAAGAAAAACTTTGATCAAAAAAGAAATTTTCGAAAATTTCGTTGGGTGGGTCTAAAAAGGGGGTATGTTCCAATATTGCGTGCAGGTTATGCTCATGTTAACATGTTCAATTTTGAAAAGGGGATATAGAAAGACTGAAAAATATGGGTGGGGATCATAAGTGGGGGCACATGGGGGTTTCCAGCCCATGGACTATTGGATTGCCGTTGGAATTATCAATGTCTAGTTTTTTCTTCAAACAATTTAAATAATGATTTTTGCAAATAAAAATGATATTATTTGGGGCCTTATCGGCAGGAACGACGATATATTTGGCATGAATGGACGACAAGTAACTAGCCACATCAGCATTTTTGAAAATTGATGATGCTCTAGTTCTCATTGACCCTCGTAGCTGATTGATTCGTTTTTGAATCATGGACGATCAGCCTTAATCCACTCCGAAAGGGAATCAAGGTCTTCATCTTGTTCATGCTCAATCCATTTTCTAGCGTAGTCATCTACAGCATCCATAAGAAGTTTGAAATATTTTGTTCCAAGTTGATGGAACGTGGTTCACGGAATTTAGGCCATTTTGCAAAGACATCAGTAAGAGACTTGTTTTCAATGATACTCAAATTTCCCGTTATGACGTGACCACAGGGACTATATCTGTATAGTGAATTAGAGCATGAGCAATCTGGTGGTTTAGACTTGAGGTCGTTGGTGGTAAGGTTTTGCAATACACGTTTATGGTTGAAGATTTTAGACGCCATTGGTGAAGTATAGATGTACGAAATGATCGGGACTGATGTGTGTTTGAAATATCGGGGTATTTTGTTTTTTTTACATTTCTGTGATGCAAGATATTGGCTAGGTTAATAGCATCCAAACCCTTATTAGCGAACTTGATGGGTAGATGAACAGCGTTCTTCTGCATTGGCGTGTTCTTTAACAGGGTTGAATAACCTATGCTGACCAATATCAAGTATAACAGCATCTAACATGTATGAAGATGAGGATTGATCAGTGCAGGTTTTTTCTAAAGACGTTTTATACAGAGAATTCAATTTAGTAAAGTTTTGTACGAATGTGATGCAATCCTAAAGGTTTACGAACGAAAGGAAGAAGGCCTTGTATAGTTATATTATGAAGTGTTGGTGATATATAATGGTGATGGCCATGGCTTCGTTTTCGTCTAGGACTGTTGTCAAAAATGCGCATCACATTTATATCATTGCATTTCGGACTGGATAGATTGCCTATGTTGTCAATTTTGTCGTTACAACCATACGGTATTGCCGTTCCTAATTTGCGTATCCAGTATTTTTCTTTTTGTCTACAAAGAGGTGTACTTAGGTTTGGATTGTTTGTAGGATGTTTTTTTTTCTAGAAAACGTACTTTCATATATGGTAAAACCAAGCAATGTGACTGTTTTATTGTTGTTCTTCATCTTTTGATGTCATCATGAAACCTTCAACAATGAGTTCTGCGCATACCTCATAGTAATGTGAAAATGGTTCCTATGTATATAAGCGTCTAAAGGCAAGGACCAACTGACTTAGATTTTATGGATATAATATTATCAAGATCATCTTTCAACTGAGAAATTTGACCATTACAATTTGAGTGACACGCAAAACTGCATTTCATTTTTGATGTTGCAGATAGGCCCATTTTTGCATTTCGTCAGTGCAACTTGAATCTAAACATTGGACAAGTGATGTCAATATATATATATATATATATATATATATATATA
>MJUU01071536.1:144882-169286 GCA_002080025.1 Modiolus philippinarum
ATATATATAGCGTTCTATGGTAGGGACCCAACGGGGTAAGAATTAGAGACATGAATATCGAGATTGCCTTCCCAACGAGATATTTGGCTGTTCTTCGAATGCATAGACATTACAGACAGATTACACTGCTCCCGCCATCTCTGTATTAGTCAAAAGGGATGTAAAACAGAGTGAACTACAATTTTTTTGACACGTAATATGAGACTTAAGTATATTAATTAACCGAAAATTGAACATGTGTTTGATGGTCTAGTGGTTGCGTATCAGACTCTCAACCCTTAGAACCTTTAAAGGGGGGGGGGGGGTTCGAATCCCACTGGAATCAACAAAAAATTAATATTTAATATTAAAAGACTCAGACTCAGAATCCGAATTGATAAAAACAGATGAAAAATACATCACAGACAGATGATTCAAGCCAAAGTATTTGATTTTATTAAATAAGAAATTTCAATCAAGTACCCAAAATTGCAGTTAATTTATCTTCTGCAGATGGCAATTTCGACAACAAATGTCTCTTCAGTGCAGATAATATCAAAACAATTGGATAAACCGAATAAAAACGAAAGATTTCTAATTGTCATTTTCAAAAAATTGAAATAGCCCACATTTTGATGGGGCGGTCAGCTTAGATCGGTCCATAACATTCCATAAAAACGAAACACAAATAAGAAGTTGGGTTTTCATCGGTACTCACTCTAATTCTTATTTTCAAGCAAAACAAGTCCCATGCATTCTCTTAAAGTGAAAGAGAATACAGACTGTTAGCTAAATGAATAAATAAACTGTCTATAAATCCAGTCAACGTGGAAACTTGCCAATCTCCCCGGATTTGCGAATATTTACGCTAATGCGGGGTATCAAAAATTAAAATATAACGGTCTTAATTTAGAATTATGTTGACTTAATTAAGTAGCATGTTGACATATTTCGCAAAATATGTAGACTTAGTTAAGTGATAAGTATGGGCAGATATATGCCACCATAACATAGCCATGGAATTTAATAAATTTGTGTTGCTCATTTTACATATATGATCACTTTGTATAATGTTTTACTGTTGATCAAATATTTCATAGGAGCCACGATCACATACACTTGTCATTTGTCCAACACGACATATTTGTTTCATGTCTAATTAGTATTATTTGACAATTTTCATAACGTTTATTAGGGTTTTAGTAGCAAAACGGGTCACCCTGACCACTTTTCCAAATAGGGTCAATGTTAAATGTTTCATTAGTTTTTGCACACAACCATGACTTATATCTACTCATTTTTTAATACTTTTTGTATCCAAGTCAATGTTGTTAAGCCTTTTACTTTGACAAAACCACACTTCTTTGTCAAAACGTCACGAACGTAGAGCACCGTAAATCACGTGAAATTGCGTGAGAGTGCCGGGACGCTCAGGATGGGCCAATCCAAGTGCAGTATTCTTTTGTCTAACCCAAGCACCTTTCTATTATTTCATCCTGTTTCTATGCCTCATCTTGTGTTTCTTGATTAACTCTTGCGTACTTTGAGCTTATTTTTTGTTTTTTTTTGTACCCTATCTCAATTTTGTCATTCTGCATTGCTCTGCCCAGTACTTCATTTGATGTAAAACAAACTAATGAAACCGGTTTTATACTTTTTGTAGTAGATCATGTTGTCGCTAAAACAAAGTGCAAAGAAATTAAATTTTGAAGTTTATCAGGGATGTAAAACAACATCACACTGTATTCATGTATTAGAAAAAATAAAGCAACACAAATTAGAATATATAAGCTTAAAATAATACATACCTTGTTGGCAAGAAATGTAATTACATGAATATACTAATATTGTTCCAAGGATTACTGTTTCGATTATATTCATGCCCTATAAAGTAAAAATCGTGAATTTAAATAAACAATTTGAGTCAATAACAAGTTTTTTTTTACATTTTTTTCTGCAAAATGATTGGTTTATTGACATCACATGACGTTCTATAAATATAGTATAACCTGGCATTTTCAGAAATAGTACTGACGTTCTTTTTATTTTGAAACGTCAGAATTACAACATATTTTACATGCTTACACATCGAACGGTACGTACTAATTAGGAAGAATATTGCAATAAAATGATATAAAATTAAAGCATGGCAAGTTTGGTCAATACACATATTTTAGACCTAATTAGAGTATATTAACCTCGGACTACGTCTATACATCCATGTTTATCTCAGGTGTACACTTTGTTCAATTACTATTATCTAAATTTATGTAAATTCTAAAACCTAAGGATTTACTCCCTCCATCGTAGTTTTGTCCTTATCTATATTTGATATTAATGATTATTCGGATTTCGTTTGGTTTTATGCATTTTAAACATTTTTTGAAATTATGAAATTATGTGTTATGGTCTCATGTTCATTTACCCCATATCCTTTTGTAAAATATTCCTTTGTTTGGGTTCTAGTGCTGCTGATGAGGAATTATTTTCCGAAATGGCGATACAGCTCATTAAAATTATTGCAGTTTGAGTAAACATATGTGTTATGGTCTCATGTTCATTTACTCCATATTCGTTCGTAAAATATTTAATACATGAGTTTGTCTTTTATTGCAGTGTGGAGTTGTTAAAACAATTCCCCGTTGTAGAGATGTATGCTCTTTATTTTTCTTAGATATGGTGTACTTGTACATGAGATAATATCTCATGTGTACACTTTGTTCAGTTACTATTATCTAAATTTAAGTAAATTCTAAAACCTAAGGATCAACTCCCTCCATCATAGTTTTGTCCTTATCTATATTTGATATTAATGATTATTCGGATTTCGTTTGATTTTATGCATTTTAAACATTTTTTGAAATTATGGATTTCCTTTGTTTGGGTTCTAGTGCTGCTGATGAAGAATTATTTTCCGAAATGGCCATACAGCTCATTAAAATTATTGCAGTTTGAGCTAACATATGTGTTATGGTCTCATGTTCATTTACTCCATATTCTTTCGTAAAATAATTAACCTCATTGCCATTCTTTATTTGTATTTTAATATTTTCAAATGAAAAACTATCAAATTGACCGATTTCACATTTTCCTTTGAAATGTTTAAAAAAAATAAATGTACCTAAATTGCAAAATAAACAGTAAGTTTCGTTACGATGTATACGTATTTCAAGGTGTAACCCCCCCCCCCCAAAAAAAAAAATGCAGTTGATGTAGAATGAAACATATTACAACATCAACTACACAAATTAAAACTAATTATACATACAACAGATTTAGATTAAATGAATGAAATCATTTCAATTTGAGTGCAAAATGACAGTTTACACCCAACCAGTTGTTAAACTATGTTTTGGTTTGAATATATAACGAAGAGAGATATAAAATACAATGTTACATAGATATTATTATGAAAATATGACTTGCATGAAATATTTAGAATTGGGATTTTGAACTTAAGACACAAGCTTTTATACAGCCGGTGCCCGTTCTTTTAATTATTTTTGTGGGTTCATGCATTCAAGCTAAACATTGATAAATGTACATGTATCCTTACAAATTATATCAAAAACTTGTTTTTACTCAGATAAGTACCTTTTCCATATCAAAATACGCTATAAAAATTGAATAACCTTACCCCTACCTCTTCGAAATATTGACGTAAATTTTAAGATTTTTCTCGACATTGTGTAAGTTCGATTGTCCTTAGAAACCAGTATGGTTTTCATTTCATTATTCTTGCAATTGTTATTAGTCTTTGAATGTCCTTTCTTAACAATTAAGCATGTTAACATAATGTTGATATGTTTTGAATGACCAAACTATCACTTTAAAAAAATACAAATAAAACAGATCTTTGAATATTTTTGTTTTCGACACATTTTTGTCCCCTTTTTCCTCATCTTATCTATGAGTGGTTCAAATCCATGAAAAGTTGGTATAAAATGGAATTGAATTATGTCATCTTTACAACTGGTACAAATTATGGCAATTTTTAAGTACTATAAATTTCCCAAATCCAAAAACCTTACCGTACCCCAAAAATTACTCAAAAATGGTAAATTTTTTGTCTATGTTCTAATAAAAATAACTAGAACACGCAAAATGTGTGTTGTGTATGACAATGTTGCATGACTTATATTTTGATATAGTATTTTAACAGCCACTTGTTGTCTTAAACTCAATATTTTCCCCCGAAATGGATGAAAAATGGGCCTTTTCTAAATCGGTTAACATGCAACATCTGGAAAATATATCGGCAGATATACTGAGGGATATATAAGTTGTTTTAAAACAATGCTTAGCAAAACAAGGAGTGTTTAATGTGACTCTGAATACCGAAAATCTTACCCCTACCCCAAGAAATTTTCCTTAAAATTGTCAATTTTTCTCGCATAAAAATAACCAGAACACGCAAAATGAAGTACTATAAACTTCCTATATCCAAAAACCTTACCCCTACCCCCAAAAAATTACTCTAAAATTGTCAATTTTGTGTCTATATTCTCATAAAAATAACTCGAACATGCAAAATGTATGTTGTACATGACAATGTTGCATGAATTACTTTATGATATGGTATTTTAACAGCCATTTGTGAACTAAAACTGAATATTTTGCCCAAAATAAATGAAAATGGGAATTTTCTGTATTTCAGATTTATCCAAAGTTCACTTATGTCAAATCTGGAGGATATATCGGCAGTTATGCTATTTAATTGTTCTGTGCGATATATAAGTTGTCTTAAAACATTGTTTTCAGAAACAAGGAGTGTTTAATGTGACTCTAAGTAAAAATCTTACCCCTACCCAAAAAATTCACCCTCAAATAGACAATTTTTGTATATTCGCATAAAAATAACCAAAACACGCTTAGTCTGCATTGCAAGTAGTAATGTTGCATTTATTTCATCATGAATTGTCATTTTCAGCCCCCAATTGTCAGATTAAACTAAATATTTTGCACAAATTGATGAAAATAGGAATTTTCAGCAATAATTTTTTTTCTCCAAAATTCACATTTAAATAGTAACATGTGGAAAATCTGGAGAATTTATTTACAGGTATGCCAATTCATTCTTCTAATTTACCCCTATCCCCAAGAAAATGATGTTAAAAATCGCCAAAATGTGCCTGTCTATATATATATATATATATATATATATATATATATATATATCAAAACATATTAATATTTTTTTTCTTTCTTTTAAAAAATGCATTTGATATATCACATTATGCAATTTTAACGCCAAAATAAGGGCAAAATTGAATATTTTTGACGATTTTCGTGCAAAATAGGAATTTTCAGCATTTTGGAATTTTACAAAATTCAACGTTGAATTGATGTAGAACTGCCCATAAACCACACGCATGATCTTATTTGTGATATATGGGAGTATCTGTGTGTTTTTGTGTTTGAAATCATATGTTATACGATTTTTATACAATGTTTAAGCTTGTCAATCTGAATAAAATGAAATAAATTGTGTTGAATTTTTTTTTTGGGGGGGGGGAGGGGTAATATGTTTGGAATTTAAGAGAGTTTAGTTAGTCTAAAATGTTCAAAAGCATACTTTCTAATAGCTAAGATATAATAAAACGATATGTTATCAACATTTTATCAACATTTTTATCAAAATTCCCATTTTATTAAATTTCGAGCAGCAAGGCCAAAAAAGACCCCTTAAAAAGTTTAATCTACTTAAATGGGCTTCTGCATGTCAGATATAGTGAAATACACGCAATAATTTGCATAAGGCGTTATCTTTTCATTTAGATCTTGAATATTTTAAATGTTCCCTTAATTTTAAGGGGAAGAGGTGCTAATTTATGATCCAACAATAAGTCTGAATCTAAAATTTTTTTCACACAATTTGTTGCTTGCATATCATAAATCATTATTACATTGGCAATTATTAGATATATATTCAAATTTGTACGATCCAGAGGAAAGAAAGTCGAAATTGTGAAAATATTTAATATCAGAAAATTTCCATTTTTCCAAAATTAGCAGTTTTGAACATACATATCCAGACATTCAAAAAAGGTCTCGCCTGTAACGAAAAAGTTTATCAATATCAGTAAGTCAAGGGGATAAACCTTTGCAACATTTAAAATTTCGAATCGTTTTATTTTTGCCTACTTGATATATACATGTACATGTTCATGCATACTTTAAGCGATTTTCAACAATTTTTACTATTCCGTTTTCTGTTTAGGGTTATGTACAATGTCACGTGTTTTCCTATCATTTGGTTCTATCAGGAACTGATTTCGCATTTATAAAATGCGCTTTATTCTATCAAGTGTAAGATATAAATTATTCAAGTGCAAATGTATGATTTTAAAGAAGTGTGAAAGACAACATTAAGAATGACAATGTTTTATTTTGAAAACGAGATTCGGGAACAGTATCGATTGAAAAGGTCAATTGTGTTCGGTATCAAACATTTCTGGGAGAAATGGAATCGTTTGAAAATGGAATTGAAAGATGGTAAAGGTATACAAGATATTGTAAAATTTTAAGACCTTTTCGCCATCATTTTAGATTTAAAGTAAAATGTGAATCTGATAAATTCAATGGTTCAAATAATCTCACTTGCAAATTTATTTATAAAGAATCACAATACAGATGGGTGCAGACGCAACGTTCCAAAAAGTGCACTTAAAGTGAACTTGAAGTTCACGTTTAAAATGCACTTCGCGTTCTTTTAGCTGTCGCGAAGTTCATTTTTTTTTTTTGGAATAGGTAGCTTTTCCATGACAGCTATTTTTGCGTTCACTGGTGAACTTCATGTGAACTTGAAAGCTGTTGCGAGGATCACTACTTCAAACGATGATTACTGAATTAGATAGCATTTTACTTGATAGCTGAGGAAATAAAATATATTTCCACATAGCGCGTTCTATTTGGATTATTAAATGCGAAACAAATCCAAATACATTAAAATAAATTTAAAATCGATCTGATAATATTTTCCCTCTCCAAACTGATATACATCTAAATTTAGACATTAAATCTGTTCATCGGTCGGGAAAAGGGATTATATATCTTCATTACATTATATAATCACCAACCATGGCCATATTCAAAACAGAGTTTGCCGTTCTTTTGCCACTCTCCTGTTTCAAAGATGGGGAATATTTTACAAAGAATCTTAAAGTGGCAACTTTTTCCGTTTCCCGGTTTCAATTTCTATGGTTCCCGCTTCACGTTGGACACCCTTTCCCGTTTTAAGGTCCATGTTTTAGTAATTTTATTGCCAAAATCATGTTTCCCTCTAGCTTAAAAAGGCAAACCTCGCTTCCCGTGTATATCCCAATGATACCTTGTTTAGTAATAGTTTTTTTTTTTTTGCTTCACTGTGCCCTATCTAAGATGTTTCGTATGTTGCAATATAATTTTATTCATTTTTCTAAAATACTTTACATTATCATATCCTTTCAAGGAAGATTTATATGTTGCGATATAGCTTTTTATAAATCTTAACATAAATATGTTTGAAAAGTCAGGCTTTTAGTATGCAGTCGAAACTGATTCTTTACAAATGAAAAAAATATAAATTTGGTATCGCAAGAAAGGAAAAAAGCTAAAATGCAAAATATTTCAATCTTATAAGATAATTTTGGGAAAAATACATATAAATATTGTGTCGAGACAAAGGAAATAAGCACCAATATATAATATCTTCCACTTTTGAGGTCATTTTTGACAAAATATATATAAATTTGGTATCGTGAGAAAGGAGAAAAGCTAAAATGCAAAATATTTCAATCTTATAAGATAATTTTGGGAAAATACATATAAATGTTGTGTGACGACAATTGAAATAAGCACCAACATATAATATCTCCCACTTTTGAGGTAATTTTTTGAGAAATGATGTATAAATTCGGTATCGCGAGAAAGGAAAAAAGCTAAAATGCAAAATATTTCAATCCTATAATATATTTTGGGAAAAATACATTTAAATGTTGTGTCGCGACAATTGAAATAAGCACGAACATGTAATATCTCCCACTTTTTAGGTCATTTTTGACAAAAGATATATAAATTTGGTATTGTGAGAAAGTAAAAAAAGCTAAAATGCAAAGTATTTCAATCTTATTAGGTAACTGTGGGAACAGTACATATAAATATTGTGTCACGACTATTGTGATGAGCACTAACATATATTATCTCCCACTTTTGAAGTCATTTTGAAAAAACATATAAAAATTTGGTATAGTGAGAATGAAAAAAAGCTAAAATGCAAAATATTTCAATCTTATTAGGTAACTGTGGGAACAGTACATATAAATATTGTGTCGCGACAATTGTGATGAGCACCAACATATATTATCTCCCGCTTTTGAAGTCATTTTGAAAAAAACATATAAAAATTTGGTATAGTGAGAAGGAAAACAAGCTAAAATGCAAAACATTTCAATCTTATAAGATAAGTTTTGGAACAAAAAATAAAAATGTTGTGTCGCGACAATTGAAATAAGCACCAACATTTAATATCTCCCACTTTTGAGGTCATTTTTAACAAAAAGATGTATAAATTTGGTATCGCGATAAAGGAACAAACTAAGCTAAAATGCAAAATATTTCAATCTTATAAGTAATGTTTGGAAAAATACATATAAATGTTGTCGCGACAATTGAAATAAGTACTAACACATAATATCTCCTACTTTTGGATTCACTTTTGACAGAAGATGCAACAATTTGGTATCGCGAGAAAGGCAAAAATCTAAAGTGCAAAATATTTCAGTCTTACAAGGTAATTTGGGGAAAAATACAGAAAAATGTTGTGTCGCAACAATCGAAAAAAGCACCAACACATAATATCTCCCACTTTTGGATTCATTTTTGACAAAAGATGCATAAATTGTGTATCATGAGAAAGGAAAGTAGCTAAAATGCAATATATTTCAGTCTTATAAGACAATTTTGGAAAAAATACATATAAATGTTGTGTCGTGACAATTGAAATAAGCACCGACATATAATATCTCCCCCTTCTGAGGTCATTTTTGACAAAAGATGTATAAATTTGGTATCGCGAGACAGGAAAAAAACTAAAATGCAAAATATTTTAATCTTGCATGGTAAATGTTGTGACATTACAATTGAAATAAGCATTGACAAATAATATCTCCCACTTTTGAGGTCATTTTTGTCAAAAGATTTATAAATCTGGGGAAAAATACATAAATTGTTGTGTCGCGATAATTGAAATAAGCACCAACACATAATATCTCCCACTTTTGGATTCATTTTTGACAGAAGATGCAACAATTTGGTATCGCAAGAAAGGTAAAAAGCTAAAATGCAAAATATTTCAGTCTTACAAGGTAATTTGGGGAAAAATACATAAAAATGTTGTGTCGCGACAATCGAAAATAAGTACAAACATATAATATTTCCCACTTTTGGATTCATTTTTGACAAAAGATGCATAAATTTTGTATCGCCAGAAGAAAGGAGCTAAAATGCAATATATTTCAGTCTTATAATGCAATTTTGAAAAAAATACATATAAATGTTTTGTTGCGACAATTGAAATAAGCACCGACATATAATAACTCCCACTTCTGAGGTCATTTTTGACATAAGATGTATAAATTTGGTATCGCGAGAAAGGAAAAAAAAGCTAAAATGCAAAATATTTCAATCTTAAAAGATGATTTTGGGAAAAATACATATAAATATTGTGTCGGGACAAACGAAGCCATTTTTTACAGAAGATATATAAATTTGGATATCGAGAAAGGAAAAAAGCTAAAATGCAAAATATTTCAATCTTCTAAGGTAATTATAGGAAAATACATATAAATATTGTGTCACGACAATTGAAATAAGCATAAACATATATATCTCCCATTTTGAGGACATTTTTCACAAAAGATGTACAAATTTGATATTGCGAGAAAATAACAAAAGCTAAAATGCAAAATATTTCAATCCTATAATATATTTTGGGAAAAATACATATACATATTGTGTCGCGACAATTCAAATAAGCACGAACATGTAATATCTCCCACATTTGAGGTCATTTTTGACACAAGATGGACGAATTTTGTATTGTGAGAAAGGAAAAGGGCTAAAATTGCAAACTATTTCAATCTTATAAGATAATTTTGGAAAAACTGCATTTAAATGTTGTTTCGCGACAATTGAAATAAGCACGAATATGTAATATCTCCCTCTTTTGAGGTCATTTTTGACAAAAGATATATAAATTTGGTATGTGAGAAAAGAAAAAAGCAAAAATGCAAAATATTTCTATCTTATAAGGTAATTTTGGGAAAAATATATATAAATATTGTGTCGCGACAGTTGAAATAAGCACCAACATGTAATATCTTCAACTTTTGAAGTCATTTTGACAAAAGATGTATAAATTTGGTATCGTGAGAAAGGAAATAGATAAAATGCAAAATAATTCAATCTTTCAAGGTCATTTTGGGAAAAATACATACATTGTGTCGGGACAAATGAAATAAGCACCAACAAATAATATCTCCTACCTTTGAGGTCATTTTTGATAAAAGGTAATATGAATTTGGCTTCGCGAGAAAGGAAAAAAGCTAAAATGCAAAATATTTCAATCTTATCAGATAATCTTGGGAAAAATACATACAAATGTTGTGTAGCGACAATTGAAAAAAGCATTTTAGGAAAAATACATATGTATATTGTGTGGGGACAAATGAATTAAGCACCAACAATATCTCCCACTTTTGATTCATTTTTGACAAAAGATATATAAATTTAGTATCGCCAGAAAGGAATAAAGCTAAAATACAAAATATTTCAATCTTATAAGGTAATTTTGGGAAAAATACATATAAATATTGTGTCGGGACGATGAAATAAGCACCAACATATAATATCTCCCATTTTGAAGTCATTTTTGTCAAAAGATGTACAAATTCGGGAGAAAGGAAAAAAGCTAAAATGCAAAAAAATTCAATCTTATCAGGTAACTCTGGGAAAAAAAACATATAAATATTGTGTCGCTACAAATAAAAAAAGCACCAAGTGAACATATAATATCTTCCTTTTTTGAGCTAATTTTTGACAAAAGATGTACAAATTTGGTATCGCGAGAAAGGAAAAAGCTAAAATGCAAAATATTGCAAACTTGTAAGGTAATTTCGGGAAAAATACATATGAATGTTGTGTCGCGACAAATGAAATAAGCGCCAACAAATAATGTCTCCCATTTTAGGTCATTTTTGTCAAAAGATGTACAAATTTGGTATCGCCAGAAAGGAAAAAAAGCGAAAATGCAAAATATTTCAACCTTAAAAGGTAATTTTTAGAAAAATACATATAAATGTTGTGTCGTGACAATTGAAATACGCACCAACATATAATATCTCCCAATTTTGAGGTCATCTTTGAGAAAAGATGTAAAAAGATGAGAAAAAAGCTAATTTAAAAAAATGCAACATATTTCAATTTTATAAGGTAGTTTAGGGAAAAATACATATAAATTTTGTGGCTCGACAATTGAAATAAGCACAAAATTTTGAGGTAAGTTTTGACAAAAGATGTATAAATTTGATATCACGAGAAAGGAAAAAAGCTAAAATGCAAAATATTTCAATCTTATAAGATTTTTTTGGGAAAAATTCATATAAATGCATAAAAATAGGCCTCGATAAAAAACCCTTCTTTGAAAGATTTATTAAGAATATAATGTGACTTAAGCATGGAATGTATATATAAAACAAAAGAACGCTATAATTTATACGTAATGGTATTTTGGTTTCAATTTATTATCAAAAATAAATTAAAAAAGAGAATGAAGTCGTCGAGTTTTTATACTTCTTGGTTAAAAGTTCATTTTGTCATATTAATATCACGTGTTTTCAACTGACCAATCGTTAAGAGGAATCCAAAGCTGCCACGAAGTTCACTTCAAGTTCACTTCGCGATCACATCTTCTTTGCAAGTGCACTTGAAAGCGGTCACAAGTTCACTCTAGGCTGTCATGGAATCACTTTCAAATGCACACGAAGGGCACGCCAGGAACGCTTTTGAAGTGCACTTGGATGGAATGTTGCGTCAGTACTCATCTGTATATAATTTAGCTGTTATAAAGTTGAGATATAATTCTGTTTGGGTTCACTAAAGTATCGCCTCTACAGCTGTCTGTCATTCATCTTTTACAAATTGACCATTGACATTGTTGCGTTGGGTATCGTTAAGACGTGGCATAACTTGACCAGTAGTCAACCTCCCTTCTCTTTGTACTAACATCACAACAACGCCGGAATATGGAGTTTACATCCCCAAGCTCATTCGCTATTCAAGGGCCTGTTGTCGAAACAGTAACTTCCTTGATGGAGCTCAGTTGCTACTTAAACAAGGGTATATTACCCGAAACTTGAAGTAATCCCTCCAGAAGTTTCACGGTCGACATCACCCATCTTGTGGACCGCTATGGGATATCTGTTTCTCAGATGACAACAGATCTTTTGCTTTAAAATTACAAAAGCAGGATAAGAGTATACACCTACAATTGTCGGGAACTACAATCACATGTTACATGCACCTGATCTCAGCAAAGGATTTATATTGGGTCCGTATTGTTCATCTATGTGTGTGTGTGTGTCTTCATTTTTCTTTCCTATGTCATACTCATGTTGTTTCTCTGTTTCCATGTTGTTTCCGATGTTGCCCTTGTCCTTCAATTATTCGTTTTTGGATTGACAGATCGGTTTTAATTTACTTGACATTAATGTCTATTGACGAAAATGATTTCTAATCGAGAAACCCTTGCTTTGAAAGATAACAGACTAAGATTCACGAAAATGCATGCAATATAATCTAACCTGTGTCGTTTGAGATTAATGCCATTGACCGAAATTGCCATTTGTTCTAATAATTGATCATTAAGTTAAAAACAACTTTGATTTTAAAAACAACCTTACATTGTCCAATTTTAAGTACAAATTCATTATACTGAAGAATATAAAGCATTTATAAAAAAAATAAATAGAATATTATGTGTTTGCTGTATTTATTGTCTTGAATAGTACCCATCTTAATTGGTATTGCAAGTAGTCTTTAACAATATTGTAAAAGAAGAAAACTTTAAGTAAAATCTCCGTTGATGAAGAGGTATCCAGTTGAAAACTTTCAACACTGCAGTGACACCTGAAAACATAGGTACTGCTCTTCAAGGTACTCTCATTATTGTAGCATCTCTGAATGACTCCGATATATTCAACTCCTGGTCTTATTATAACATTAAATCAGTGTTTTTGCAGTTAACTTATTTTTGTGATGCTCTTTTGATGTTTCATTTGAGTATCCTGTGAATTTATTTTTTGCAGTAGCGACAAAGTTGTAAATCTTTTGTTTCGGTTTACATGAATTTCAAATGCTTCAATACAGAAACCACCTCTACGTGTTCCTCGTTTGCGTGTGAGAAGGTTCAAATTTTGATTTTATTAATTGATTTTGATTTATCGTTTCGCTTTTTCTGACGTTGATCAATTCTTAATTCCATTTTTATTTTCATTTCTATTTTGCAAGCTGTCAGATCACTATGCAGGGTTAGCCGGTCATGCTCTTTCAACAGTTTATAGATTAAAAAAAAAAAGAAAAATTATGAAGTAAACGATGGTGTTGATAAAGAGGAGATCAAGATAGGTCGTATTGCAACCCTTTTGCGTAAACCAGATGCTACTATAAAGTTATCTTAAGACTTGTTTTCCATTTAAAACTGCCTGTTTTGTTGTCGCAAAAGGTGATACGGTACGGTAATCCATTGATGATAAAGAGAACTACAAATTGTCAATGGCACTTTAAACGCATTAAAATAAAGAACAGGAAATTCAAATCATGTCTGGTATGCCTAAAAGCGAACAACTGTATGTAAAGCTTGATAAAAAAAATAAATATGAATATATATGGAACGTGTTAGGGTATTTAAGCCGTGTTGAATTTTTTTTTCAAGTGTACCCTATTTTCAAGAGAACGGACATGACAACACATATATATATATATACTAACTAAAGTTGATCATATAGAAAGTAAAGACAAGACTGAAAACGTGACATCTTTTAAGAAAAGAGTTTTATACATCATAAAATACTAATCCCCCTTAAGCTTTGGCTCACTTAGATATAGCAAAACAGTTCTTTTCTCAGTAATATTATAAATCTTATTTTTAAAGAAAAGACCAGCTAACTGTCGTCTACTTTGTCCCGTTTTGTTTTATTGTGACTGCTATCATTTGCCGAGGGTGGTTTTACAAACAGACCGTAAAATCTAGAAAATTTCAAAAGAGGGGAATATGATATTTGGATACGACTTTATGGCAAGAAACAATGGCTTTTTCAAAGCTATGTGTAGGGGTATTGGTAAATGAAAATTAGCTATTAATTATCTTAAAATTATATAGTGGAATAATACAGGTGGACCACACTTAAAATAGAAAGTGTGTTTCAAGGATAAAGTCATTTAAAAAAAATGATTTTTCGATTTGAAGGCAGTTTTACCCAAAAATCCTCATATGTAGAGCTTCAAATGAATTCAAAGTGGCGTTATACTTACTCAGCGTTGTTGTTATTCATATTTCCAATAGGTTATATAGAAAACCAGAAACCAAACAATCTGGACATTTTAGCTAAAAAGAAGAGAGGAATATTTTTATCATAAATAATGTAAGGAATTGATATAAGCTAAAGAGCTTGTTTTCCAATCCTTTTAATTAATTTTTACTTATTTATTTGTGTAAACAGATTTGTATGTTATATGTAAATTTGATTAATAAAATATGTTTACAACAAAACTGACTGGGTATATAAATTGCAACTGTAACGGACAACGACATTACATGAAATCTATACAGTTGCGTCAAAAGAACTACTTTTTTCGCAGATTTCATTTTCACACTGTTATTCATTTGAGAATAACTGTTATTCAGGTTTCAGATGGGATATATAGCATAATATACCCTGGGTGTTTTCTATATTTTCTTCGGTATCGCCTCAGAAATTACATAAATAAGTAAACATTCAGGGTATGTCAAGCTTTATACCCCGTCTGAACCCTAAAATGCATATAACCAGAGATTGGTCCGATTACCTTCACCAAATAACATTAAATTAAAATTACTTTGGGAAATGTTTATTTAAGAAATTTGACTTTATTGATTACAGCATTTTTAGCATGATTTAGTAAATTAATGATCACATTGAGAAGTAATCATGATTACATATGATTATAATGAATGCTAAAATACTAAAATAACTATGGCTATGAAATTGCTAGTTTTATGTCATCTGTTCTTTTTCTAACAAAAGGATTTAAGTTGTTCCTCTTTATATTATATTTTCTGAGTGAGTTTGGTGTGCACAATCGCTCCATACCATTTTTTTTCAATTCTTGGTATGGTTTCTGTACAAAAATATTTGATTATTTTAAGTAGAATTAATCTTACAAAATCCATTGTATAAATGTACATGTATAATAAAGCCCTTACGGATAAAACAAACCTTAACTGTTTTCTACCTGTCAGCTGAAAGGCGACATTAACAATGATTAAACAAAGGGTTAAAAGTTTGATTCATAAATCAATAGCACTTGATTATGGCCATAATTAAACTAAAATCAGAACTTAGATTTTCACAACTTTATCTTTATCTCTATATGGTCATTTCCATGTGATAAAATTGTAATTTTATCATGCAGTGGTGGATCCAGGAAATGTACGTTCCAACGATACATTGACAAAAACAAAAACAGAAAAGGGCATTTTTAAAATAAATTGATCAATTGTGCAAAATTTGCAAAATCTTTTCAAAGATAAAGTTATATACTGAACTCAATCAGAAGACACTAATGAAGACAAAAATAAAAATTTCCATATGTTTTTAGTTCGCTGGATACAAAATGTAAATTGTCACATAAAAATTTCATAAAATTCCTTGATCTAACCAACATTTTACCATTAGAAATAACTTTTTAATATATATATAAAAAAATGTTCTACTTACACAAAATATTCCATATATCACATTGTAAAACTTAGTTGTATAAAATCTTAGTAGATTTATATTTGGTATAAAAAGAGCCATCATTGGAGATTTTAATATTTTCATTGTAATCATATATAGTCCGTAGGCTGGAAACACTTTCCGTGAACCCCCCCCCNCCCCCCCCCCCCCCCACTTCCGAGTGAGACCGATTTTTTTCAGTCCTTCTATGTCCCCTTCTCAAAATAAAACATGTTAACACGAACATAACCTGCACGCATAGACAGTATCGAGCCACTTTTATAGTACACCATGAAAAATTCTTGTATTTCTCGTTTCATCTTTTAAGCTCCATACTTTTTTAACGATAAGTAAAATGCACTGAAATTTGGTACCAAATTAAAGCTAATTTAATATATTTTACAATGAACAAAAGTTTGGGCTTTTGATTTTCGGTATAAAATTTAGAAAAATGGAAATTTTCGGAATTTTAGATTTTTTCACAATTTCGACTTTTTGACTTTAGGATCGAAAAGTCAAAATATACATTTAATAATGGCAGATTTAACAATAATTTATGATATATAAGCAACAAATTGTGCGCACACATTTTAGTTTCAGACATAATGTAGTTTCAGAAATGTCACAATTAGCACCCCTCCCCTAAAAATTAAGGAAAATTTGATATATTCAGGCTGTAAATGTTAAAAAGATCATGTTTAGTGGGAATTCTTTAACTAAAGCTGACATGCAGGAGATCATTTAAGTAGATTTAAACTTTTTAGGAGGTCTCTTTTCGACTCTTCTGTCCGAAATTGTATGCAAAATGGGAATTTTCTGTTTTTCAGAATTTCCGCTGTTTTGACTTTGAGATGCAAATACAATGTACTTCATGAAATTGATATATAACTTGAAAATGTTATTTAAATATCGTTTTATTATATCTTGGAAATTACAAAGAATTCGTTTAAACATTTTAGACTAACTACAGTCTCATATATACAATTAAAAAAAACAAAACAAAAAACAAAAACAGGGCAACAGCAAACACCTGCAATAGCCGGGAACTACAATTACATGTCTATGGCAGGCGAAAGTCACAAAAATTCGAGAAATATAGTATCTCGTCGAGAAACCGGGTTTCTCGGTCGAGATACCATGTATCTCGATCAAAAACCCATCATCTCGATCGGGATAGAGGGTATCTCGACGAGATACTAGGTTTATCATTTGAGATACTAAGTTTCTCGCCAAAAACCTTCTTTTCCGATCAAGATCGAGAATTGTGTTAAATGCAAGATTTTAAATCTAGATCGTTAGACTGAAATTTTGTCGAGATTTTTAGTTTCTCACTTAAAACCCTCAATCTCGGAATGCGATAACTAAATCTCATGTTTGGAAGAAATCTCAAGATTATTTTTAATCACGAGATTTCAATCTCGGTCGTGATTGGTTAAAATTAATTATAACATCTAGGCGAAAATCTCTTTAGAAACGAAATCTCGACCGAGATGAAAGGTTTGACAAGAGATTTTCATCTCGTGTTGTGATTGATTAAAATGAATTATTACATCTTGGCGAAAAACAAACAATCCCGATCGAGATAAAAGGTTTTTCGATACTGAGATTATGGCCTTTTTAACGAGATAATAGGTTTCTCGTGCAATACTATGTTTATATTTACTAAATAAATTTTAAAATAAGGAATTCATTTACCCTTCACATTAAATAAAGTCCATATTGACCAAATAGGGGAATTTATTTAACTGGCATATTTATTTTACATTAAATGTTCCAAATCAAAACTAAAACAAGGGAATTTATATATCAGACACATTTGATTAAGTATCAAACAAAATATTATATAAAGAAGTTTTATTTCTAGCATATTTACTTCAACTTGAATTTCCGACATATCCGACGCGTATTACCGAAATATACGTCGCTGTTGAACTGTCCCGCATGAATTATCCAATCAGCTGGTTTAGTAAGGTTTACGTCGTACACTACTGTAAATGAAATCTCATAAGAAAGTATATCTTGACCGAATTGAAAGATTTGACACAAGGTGAAATTGTAATTGTCATCTCGGTGAAAGACAAAAAATCACTATCGCTGTAAAGGTTTTACGTAATGAAATCTTGAAAGAAACGAAATCTCGACCGAGATGAAGGGTTTTGACACGAGATTTTCATGTCGTGTTTTGATTGGTTAATAAATTAATTACATCACATAGAGAATTTCTGCGACGAAATCTCGTACGAAATAAGTTCTCGACCGAGATGAAAGGTTTACTATCTCGATCGAGATAGAGGGTGTAACGCGAGTTAGAAGATTTCTCGATGCCGAGATAAAAGGTTTATAATGAGTTACTAGGTTTCTCGTGTGAGATTTCAATCTCGACGATAAACCCTTCATCTCGATCCCGCTCAAGATAATGGGTTTTTGGACGAGAAACCTAATATATCGTGCGAGAAACCAGGTATCTCGTCGAAATACCATATTTCTCGAATTTTGTGACTTTCGCGTGCAATACATGTCACAATTTACAAGCGAACGTCACTAAAAAACAATAATGAAAACAAGAAACAAACAAAAATGACGATAGGAACTCGAGATAGCCGGACAAGCAAAAGCCAGCGGTAGGGTTAAACCGGTTAATGGGTACCCAAAACCCCCCTTTCTCTCTAACTCAATGACCGCTATCTTGGAAAAGAAAAAGATAAGACAAAACGTAATTTAGAAATATAGGTCAAAGAGTTCTCGCCGCTAAACTGCCGGTTAGCTCAAGGAACCTAGTCTGCTGGTAAAACACTGTCGCACTACAGAAGAAAAATCAAACTCAAAACTCCCCGAAGGGTTTGGTAAAGAGCCGTCATGTATTTCAATAGACATTAGCAGTATCAGTGAGAGGCCAGTATACAAGTAAAGTCTTCAGGTTACTGGAATCCAAAGCCAATTTAACGGATTTGTTCAAAATATCTCGTCGATATCCACTATTACGTGAAGAATGTAAGTTACTTCCCAGTTTTTCTGGATCATTTATCAGTTTCTGACATTTCCATAATATGAAGGATGAGAAATGCCCTTTGTAATTAGCTGTTTGTGAGTCACGTCATATCTAGATATCAAATGTTCATATCTTCTGGAAAACTTCTTAAAAGTATCTAAAAATTTATGAAATCTGTTTGGATGTGAGAGTAAGGTTACGCTCATTCAAATCGTCAAGGGTAGAACAAATGCGATCGAATCGTACAAGTTGAGATAAATACACCTCGTACGATGGAGCTAGGGGATCGTCGCCGTAAAGAAAGGGGAAGTTAGTAATAGTAAAATTAAAATCATCCCTTTTTACATTAATTTTAGTTTTTATTTTACCAGAGTCAATGATGATACTTAGATCCAGAAAAGGGCAGTATTTAAAATCATTGTTTGCCTTATTAAGTATTAGTTGTTCTGAGTAAATAATGTCGTCATAAGCTTAAAACTGGGAATTGTCAATAGTAAGGATATCGTCAATGTACCTGCTAGTATCATTGAAAATAGAAATAAGTAACAAACAAATTACCCCTTACCACAAATATTCAACACAATTTATTTCATTTTATTCTGCTTGAAAAGCTGAAACATTGTATAAAGGTCCAAAAACATATCATTTTCAAACATCAAAATACACAGAGACTGACATATATCACAAATAAGATCATGATCGTGGTTTATGGGCAGTTACTCAACAATTGAAATTGGATTACGTAAAATTCTGAAATGCTAGAAATTCACATTTTTCACGAAAATCGCCAAAAATATTCAATTTTACCTATATTTTGGTGTTAAAATTACAACATATCAATTGCATCTTTCGCAAAGAAAGTAAAACATTAGTATACTATGCTCACATATATGTAAAGACAGACATATTTTAGGGACTTTTAAGTTTAATTTTGTTGGGATAGCGGTAAGAGTTTGGTTATTTAGAGTCAAACTGAACACTCCTTGTTTTTCTGAGCAGTGTTTTAAGATTACTTCTGTATCGGTTAAAACAATAAATGGGCATATCTGCAGGTTAATCGTCCCGATTTGCCACATATAACGATTTAAAAGTGAATTTTGGACTGATCTGAAATGTTTCATCAATTTCGGGCAAAATATTGAGTATTAGTGAACAAATGGCTGTTAAAATACCAAATCATAATGTTATTCATGCAACATTGTCATATACAAAACACATTTTGCATGTAATTCTTATGCAAAAAAAGACAAAATATTGATAACTTTAGATTAAATTTGTTGGGGTAGAGGTAAGTTTTGCCATTATTTGTAATGGTTGTAAAGCAAATATAATAAGCTTTCATTTGATACCTATTTCAATGACATTTTTTTTACTAAAAATAATATAAGGCAAATGAAAGTCAAAGCTTATTCAAAAACAAAAGCATTCAAAGGTCCATGTATTTGGTTAATTTGAAAATAAAATTGTGGTCATTTAAAATATGTAAACATCGTCTTAACATGTTTTATTTTGTAGAAAATAGATTGAAAAGTTAAAAAAAATTTCCAGAATCGCAAACCGAGATGAACTTCGGGTTCTCTAGACCATCAAGCTTTCGCAATTTCAAAGAAAATATCCAAATTCCACAAATATGTATAGGTTATGCTTGTGTTAACATGTTTTATTTTGAAGAGGGGATGTATGCGGACTTAAAAAAATGGGTGGGTTCGGAAGGGGGTGCACGAGGGGTTGTTCCAGCGCATGGACTAAAAGTAATCATGATTACAGGCTACTTTTTTTAGAATAATTGATTGAATTCAATTACATGTAATCAGATTTTTCGCTGATTAATGATCACAATGATTACTTTAAAAAATGTAATCAATAACAGTTGAGTTATGATTACAATTGCAATTATTCTAAGTCTGCATATAACCATGCTTATTCTCAATACAATAAAAATTATGCAAGGAAGTACAAAAGAAAACAACATGAAAAAGATTATTAACATGAAAAATGCCTGTTTCTGAATCCTTTTTGTTATAATAATTCATTAATGTATAATACTTGTGTGTTTTTTCTAAAAAAATACGTTTAAACTAACATGAAAAATGTTTTATAGAAAGAGAGCACACATAAGAAATGTCTTTTAAATTCTGATTTGTTTGCACTAAGGTAATGTTGTTCAATTCCATTAATATATAAGACATATCTACCATTTTTATGTATTATCTAAATTTCAAATGTTGAGAAAAAGAATTTTTTGTCAAAGAAGTTCTCATTTTAGAGTCCCAGCAACGGTTGCTATAGAATATGTTAGAAAACAAATGTCAAAGAATGCTGTTCTCTGATAAACCTTGTTCGAAACATGTTTTGTCGACAGTCACAAAAACAAAAATAGTGGCGTGGTATTATGTGATACTCTCAGTCGTGTGTCCGTCCGTCCGTCTGTCCGTCCCCGAAGGTTTTCGACTGATAACTTGTGAAAGAAATAACATAAGGTCTTCAAACTTGGTATTTGCCCAAGTGCGATTTCGGGTTCAGAGATCAAAGGGGTTCTGGAGTTATGCCCCTTGAAACTTCAAATTTTGCTTATTTTAGGGTTTCCGACTGATAACGTCTGAATTAAATAATAAATAATAAATTGTCTTCAAACTTTGTATGTAACTTTTTTATAAGAAAACTCAGACCAACTTCGATTTCGGGTTCAGAGGTCTAAGGGGTTTTGGAGTTATGCCTATTGAAACTTTGAAATTTTGCGAATGTTAAGGTTTCCAACTGATAACTTGTGAATAAAATAACATATTGTCTTTTTACTTGGTATGCAACTTGTTTACCACAAAACTCAGACTATGTTTTATTTCAGGTTCAGAGGTACAAGGGGTTCTTGAGTAATTATCCTTGAAACTTTTTTAGAGTTTCCGACTGATAACTTGTGAATGAAATAACGGTTTATTTAAGTTGTTATTTTGTTAGTTAAGGTATACACTTTTTGCAATCTGGTTCTACTCTGGTCACCATTTAATATAATTTTTTCACTAACCTTCCTATATAAGGCAAATGTAAAAACATAACATAAAATAAAATTAACGATTTGTAAAAGACGAAAATTATTTAACACTAACTCTTAAAACAAGCTTGAAACTTAATTTCCAATTTAAAAAATTGTCTTATATTCTTAACATCGAGCAATGTTTGTTCAATTCTTTTTTTTGTAGAAAAAAAAATATATTAGCAATATAAATATACGCATTTGTGTGACTTGTTAATGTGAAAGTTTTTAAAAGGATTCTAAAGCGTAACCCAATTATATGAAAAATATAATATTTTTTCCTAACCTACGAAAAGAAGATGGATCTTATCTATCAAACTTCCTTTAAATGGAAATTTTCAAGTATTTATGTGTTCAAAAGATTTGTTTACAAGCCATAATGGGCTTCCTTTATAGTGAACAATACAAATTTTTACTGCATTATTTGTCTAGCACATGCTTCAATAATTTTCAATGATAAGATATATACTCTATTGTTACACTATATAATGCATACCAATTCATTTTTGTAATACTTCAATTTTAAAACCTTGTACAAGGTTCAAATAGTAGTTTCTATAAATAACTTTGATTTCTGTAAAAATAAAAAAGGAAATTCTACATATTATGTCCTTTTAAAATTTGTTCAAGAAATTAGTACACACAATTTAACGATAGAAGAAAAATTGATAGTGTAAATAATGATAGGGTATGGAGTAAATATACATAAGACAAAGTGTAGCTATATAGTATGAGGTTCCTCACTGTGTTGAAGACCGTACGCTGACCCCCTAAATGCTTTGTTTTGGTTCGTTTTTAACCTGGAGATGGGATGTTGTCTCCTTGACATTTGCCCCATTTCCTTTCTTTTTTATATAGGGTAACAGTATTCTAAGAATCTTTGTTCGAATTGACAGAGCAATGAAATCATTATCCTTTGCAATTTTTTTAACCTCTTATAATTCAATAATGGTTCAATAATTTTATGTGAAACCTTAGAAGGAGTTGAGTAAAATGTAAAGTTATATATAATCATAATAATCGATGATTTCAAACCTCATTCGAAGTCCTACAGGCACACGTGTAGACCGCTGTGTGAGGCTTGCTTTTCAGTATTTCAGCTTAACCTATCCTTAAACAAACAAAAAACTTAAGTACTTACAAACAAACTCTCAATTGAAACTTACCTATGAAATCGAGGCACAGATCAAGGGCCATATTGGAGTATGTCATGCATTATCAAGTGCCAATTTATTTTCCAAATCTTGAAATTACGGTTTCTGAGAGAGCAGACTCCACATAATATTTTCAAATTATGGCCATTATAACGTTTTCAAGAAATTTCTGAATTGCCCTGAAGTTCACTTTTACGGCGATGTAATTTTTCTTAAAGTTTGGGGTATATCCAGTAACATACATTTATCCAAACAATGACCAAACTTTAAAGACCACTTAGAAATTTCTACCGCCTCACCCACTCGGATAAGTAATTTACAAAATTTGAGTATCGGGTCCTTTTGCATATATGTCCTCATTTGGTAGGCTTCATAATTATTTATATACAATGATCATGAGTGTCACTAAATAAATACGTTGGTCAATCTGGCAGTATTTATTGACCACTTGGGTGTTGTAGAACTCAGAAAATGCTACTTTGGTTTTTTTTTTGTTATTGACAAAGTTACGTAGCATGACTTTGTCTATATAAATACAACTTTCACAAGACCAGGAGTTGATTTATTATTTATTAGAGTCTAACCTTTATAAGTATAAGACATTTTTTAATGTTTAATTATTCCACTTTATTATATAGCTCAATCAATGTCTAAATAGATAACTCAAAATAAAGATGCTTTCTGGCCCTTGATGATGTAAAACTTTTATCCCCTATTTCAAATGAATGGTACTTATAGCTATCAGGGTTTTGAAATGTTCAAGGTTTTGACTTTACTACGGAGTTTATATGATCAACACTGCGGGTGTGTTATAAGAAGCAGGAGATCCTACCTTTACAGGTGCACCTGATCTCAAACATGTTTTTATTTGGTGTTTGTTTTTCATTTTTGTATATATTGTGTCTTTATTTTTCTTTTCTCTGCCGTGCTAATGTTATATCTTTGTTTCTCTGTTTTTCTGATGTTGCCATTGTCCATGGATTGTTCGTTTTAGACTGACGGATGCTCTAATCAGGTGTTAAATTAACAGTAACTTCGGTATTTTATTATTTGTTGCTTGAAAAAATGCAGTCATAAGACAGGTGAAACTCTTGCCATTTCAAGACTTCTCTCCTGTCAGTATCTATACTATAAATATTTTATACAATCGTGTCCAAAAAGTGTATAGTGTTGAAAAAAAATGTATTGCTCACACACACACACACACACACACAAATATATATATATATATATATATA
>MJUU01071536.1:169972-217321 GCA_002080025.1 Modiolus philippinarum
TATATATATATATATATATATAGTAAAGTGTATTACAGGCAAAATTCAAATTCAGAAATCATAGCAGTACTATTAAAATAGCATCTGAATATCAAAATCCAGATTTCAAGTTTTTAATTTACAGTATCAAATCATTTTGTATACATATTTCAATATGCCAAAGATATTCTAAATTTCAAATATCTAATTTTCGCGAGTTAAGATGGATTCAAAATTCAGAAAAATATTACTAATAATTAGAAATGTCAAACTTATTTTTGATTAGTGCAATATTGTTTTAAATGCCTTGCTTGCATCTTAAAGGCATATATTTATAATTTGTATTACTGTGTACAGGAAAATTTTCGCAACAGTTTTTTTCGCTATTTCTACGTAAAGTGATGAAGCGCGAAAATAAAATTGTCGCGAATATTTTGATGCAACTGGGTGATTTAGTAATTTGATCGGTAACCGCGAATTCAAGAATGCGAGAAATGAAATTTATTTGGAAAACTGCAAAAAAAAAGATGGCGCGAACATTTCCCTGTTTACAGTATCTTCTTTACTTAACTTTTTTTGGCATTAAATGTATAAAGAACAAGGTTTGTCACTTAAATGCGTGTACTTCAAATTTGATCTCAGTCCATAAATCTGTCTGAAATTATCTACCGAATTGTGCGAGATGATTTCATCTACATATATGTTCCTGGTTTGTTTTGTTTTTTATGTAACGAAAACAATCAGGGGCATATTGTTTTACCCCAGTCCGTCTATCCGTCCCTGTCAGTATATACGTTAGAAGGGGTGTTAGGACCACTGATACTCTTTTTATACTAGAAATGTTTTTGCAATTCATCTGTACTGTTATAAAAATTGGTAAATAGTAAGGATTTTTAGTTTTGGTGTATTTTTACGAAGAGTATATTGATAATTTAACTTAGTAATTTCGCTCTTTTAAATTGGTAATAAAGAGTACATGGTTTTTGCTGAACTGCTCCTACTATAAATAATTAATAACTGATATACAAATGTACTATGAAGTGTATTTTTGAATATCTTTCGTACATATCAGTAATCCATAGGTGATAATGGTTTATACATTTTGTGTTTCACAACAAATTCAATGAAGAATATAGCTACATTGGTCCCATTTAACGGGTATATTGAGTACATTATCTCAGTTACAAGCACTGGTAATCTTAATTTTGAGAGGTGGGCAATAATTCTGAAGTCTTAAACAGGTGATGGATTGCTACAGCGATGGAAACATCAATATCAAAAAGTAGTTCTGATCGTGTTCATCGTGTGCGTTTATTGTGTATCGTGTAGCGTTCCCCGTTCATTGCGTGTACATATGTATCATGTAGCGTGCCCTTACTCGTTTCATTCAAATTCATTTAAAGATATAGTTGCCTGTACAACAAATTATTATTTTAATCTGTTATTTTTTAAATTAAAATTTTGGATTTATTTTTGAAACGTAAAGATAAAGCGTTTTTACATTTCCGCCAATTTTACAAGCAATTGAAAAAAATATTAAAGTATCACTAGGTATGGGATTTAATTATGTACTATATTCATGGCTTAACCAGGGACAATAGTCCCTGACTAGTACCGATTTTTGTCACAAAATAAAACCTTATAGGAACGCAAAGCTTTATTCAATTAACTTAAATGGGTGTCATGCGTGGAGCAGATCATGCTTATCCTTCTGGAGCACCTGATAATACCTCAGTTTTTAGAGGGGTTCACACTGCTAGTACTTCAGTTTTGTGGCGTTTTTGTTCATTTTTGTTTGTTTGTTATGTCTTTGTCATACTGTCTCAATTCGTGTTGCTGTGAATTGCCGTGATTTTGGATTAATGATTTTAGAATTTCCCCCTTCCTCGTTCTTGCTTCGGTATTCGTTTGCCGATGTACTTAAAATATTCAATTTTATTTTTGAAAAAATAGTTAGGCTGTTTATGGCATCGCTGTTCATATTTACAACCGTTACGATAGAGTCGAAACCAAATACCATAATGTGCACACAAATATCCCTTTTGACATTTTTTTTTCAATTTTCAATATTCACTTCTACAACCCAAACAACAGTTTTAATGTACCCTTTGTTATATATTTCTAGTTAATTTACAGAAAGTTAGAGAATATGTTTCTGAGCAAGTTCAGTTAAAAGGCAAGAATATAATATTGAATGAAGAAAGTCTTTCCATATATGTTTTAGGTTAAATTAAAACAAGTTACAGTATTGCGAGGATCGATGTTATATCGAAACAACGGCAGTAGAACACCGAAGGAACAAGGGAAGCGATGACTACAAAAATCGAATGGAGAAAATGTGCCTTTACTTATGTGTTTAGGCTCAACTACTGCAAGTTGCAGTATTGAAGGCATCGATATCCCAGATCGATATATTATCAAATTGAAAAAAAAAATGTGCCTTATCTTTAATTATACGTTTGTTTTCAGGTTAAATTAAAGTTGCAATATGAATCGAGAAAATGTTCCTTTTCCTATATGTTTTAGTAATTCATAACAACAAATTGCAACATTGCGGGCATCACATTAATATCAAATAGAGAAAATGTTCCTTTTTTATATGTTTTAGGTTTGTTGCAATATCGCGGACATCGATGCAATATCGAATGGAGGAAATGTACCTTTTTTTATATATTTAAGCTTAATTCGAGCACTTTACAATATTTCGTGTATCGATATAATATATAATCGAGAAAATGTGCCTTTTTTCTGATAAGTTTTAGGCAAAATTACAGCAAGTTGCAGTATTGCAGGAATTGATGTAATTTAGATGGAGATTTTTCTTATATGCTTAAGATTAAAACTGTAGCAATTTGTAGTGTTGCCGGGATCGAAATATATATTACCGGATTGAGAATGGAAAAATGTAGCCTTTCATAATGGCTAATAAAAAATACTTGAAAGTTGTAGTATTGCAGGCATCGGTATAATATCGAATGGAATAAATCTGCCTTTTATTTTGTTTTAGGTAAAACTGCAGCAAGTTGCAGTGTTGCGGGGTATGATTTATTATTGAATTGAAAAATGTGGGTTTTCTCACATGTTGGGTTGAAATACTTGAAAGTTGCAGTATTATATAATAGTTAATATAATATTGAATACAGAAAATCTGCATTTTCTAGTGTGCTTGAGGTTAGATTAAAACAAGTTGCAGTATTGGTAACTTGTATAATGACGAATGGCAAAAATCTGCCTTTTCATATATGATTTAGTTAAAAGAATATGAAGTTGCAATATTGAGAGCATTTATATAATATACATTGGTTATTTGTCCTCTATCAGGTTTTCAACATCTTTAAGTTTATGGTCTCCAAACGTTTAGATTTTATCTGCACTGAAGAGTCATAAGCTGTCGAAATGACCATATGCCGAAAATAAATTCACTGCAACTTCGGTATTCAGTTCTCGCAAAAATGGTACAACATACAAATTTGCACAAGTATGACATACTGAAAAAAAGGAAATTTTCGCGGCAGTTTTATTTTTGCGATTTTCGCGTTTTGAATGGAAACGCAAAAATTTGACGGCGCGAATATACTGGTCTATAAATGGAGTCACTGGTCAACACTATGGTAGCGTGCGAAAATTTCCCGACTTACAGTATGTCCAACATGTCAAACTTGTAAATATTCGTTAAACAACGTCGTCTATAAGAAGTAGTATTCAAGCTATAATTGCAAAATCTAAAGTGTCTGAGTTTAATTGGCTAGTGTGTTTGTTTATATAATGCATAAGCAAACACAAAAGGGAAAAACACAAGGTGTTGACTGAAGAGAGGTTGAGGTTTTTTGCATGTAAAAGTATCTTTGATACGATAATCGTCTAAACCTGGAATTACCTTACTATGACATGTATGATAGCAAGAACAACTTCTATGAGGCTAGGTAAAGGATAATGACGATCTCACATTCAACGTGTGGTGGCACCGGTATTCTCCACAAAAAACATTAGATTTATAAAAAAAATACGAACATCTATTCCTCTCATTATCATCTTTGTCTTTAAATTCTGCTTTCAGCTTTGGAAAATGGTATAGATCCGGAGGCTTAGGAGACTATCACCAAATACAAAGACGAAAACTTACTAAAACATATAAAACATTGCCCTGATTGTCAATAATACGACATTCTTGTACAGTAAGCATCACAAATGCGCACTTCTTATTTGTGTAAAGAACGTTACAACACGATACAGTCATGACTCCTGTGTCTAGTATAATGGACTCAAACATTATCTAACAAGCCTTGATAATTATGACATTAAAATGAAAACGACATACACTTATGCGGCAACTGATCAACTTGGCCCTTCAGTACTATCCAAGATCTTACCATCCATAAACTTTAATCTCTTAATTTTGTTTAAGAAAAAGGCATGATATCAAAAATAAAATGACAAAAAAGACACACTGAAGTGAGTTTGAATCGACAAACGGAAAAAACAAAACATCATTTACCTTGGACGGGGTTTAAACAACCTCTCATTAATTTCATCTATGTTCAAAAATGAATCAGGCATATTGAATGCATTTGTGTTTTTACAGACCTTGTACAGCGTTGTACATTATTTGATACCACTCATTACAATTACCTTCAGAAGTAACAAACATCCACACACACACACACACACACAAAAAAAGAAAAAAACATATGCTAAAGATAAGTATATCAGTTAATCTTAAATAAAGCTTTTAAGTTTTAACTAAACTTGCACTGGGAAAATTTCATGTTCCTGACATGAAATAATGTCCGTTTATTTTTTTTTGTCAAAAAGAAGATTTTGACAATAGACATATACGAATCTGTGTATCTTCCAAATGTGAAATAATTTGATGGCACCTCAAATGTAACAAAATTATATAAAAAATATACCCTTTTCCAAATTCTAATAAAAAATATATATATCTTACCAAACTACGGTGATTTACAAATCTTCTTTTGGAAATTTGATAGTATTTATGTGTACACAAGATTTGTTTCTTTTATAGTAAACAATACAATTTTTGTATTGCTATATTATTTCAGTTGCACATGCTTCAATAATTTAAATGACAAAGGTATATAATGTATTTATTTACTCTGTAATGCACGCAAACTGTCTTTGTAATATTTCAGTTTAAAACTTTGTTCAAGGTACACATGGTAGTTTCGTTCGTTAGAATCGTTAAACGCTGTTCATTCGAAGGGATATGGAGTAAATTCATATGAGACAAAATCTCTACATATAAATGGTAAAATCAAGCAAAAATACGGTAATTTCGAGTAATTAGTATATAATTTTACAATATAAGAAACCCACATTAGAATGCAAAACTGATACTGTGTCAATATAAAGTATAAAGAATAATATTACTGTTGGCTTTTTTAGTTTAGCTGCATGTAGTTCTATGGTTAAAATTATACATTCGAGTAACATTACTCTAAAACTGTTTTCTAATGCATCGGACCAAAACTGAGAAAGGGTAAATTCCTAAATAAAAAATCCCCAAACCATGGCACTTTAGCCCAACGCGAATTGAGACAGCATACGATGCAAAACAAATAAACAAAAAGGAACAAAAATGCAAGAAAGCTAGAGCACTAGCAGTGTGAACTCCACAAAAATGGAGGCATCGTCTTGCACTCTGAATTGCTGCATGCGTTGCACTTGTCACACTGTCTGTAAAAAGTCTGGTCATGTCACAGCCGCTGTATGTAATTCCGGTAATAAGCTCTGCATCTACCAAAAAATATATTTAATTATATGCTAAACAGAAAAATTTTGTAACAGTGTTTAAGCTTTTGAGACAGTACTTTCACTCTGTTAACAAAATCGCTGCACAACAAAAGCGATTGAGTTGAGAAATGTAGACGCCATTAGGAAGGCATCTTTTAACATCAATTTAAGTTAAATTATCAACAACCCACCTTGAATCTACTGGATACCTAAGTTACTTAAATGCTCTTAAATTGGAGATACATAGAGGTAGATCATTGCTGGGTCTGAAAAATGCACAAGAAACATCTTTCTTAGCTCCTAACTTTATTACTCAATGCAGTCAAAGACTGCAATGTAAAACCAATAAATCAATAGGAGAAATGTCTTTATAAACAAATTTTGTCACAATAAACACGATTTGTCAACTGATAAGGAGACAATGGTGTTTTCTCTTATAATAAACACGATTTGTCACTTTATAAGAAGACAAGGTTGTTTATTTAAGAAGCGAAGTGTGTTATAACGTATTATGGTAAAACAAGGCGAGTCCAGTATACCCTTCCGTAGTTAAGCAATGTATGAGTTATAAGATTTTGTCAAAGCTAAGTAGCTTACATATATCAATCAATACACCCTTGTCTCTTATTAAAATTATGGCATTCACTCTTGCGCACATGCATCATTGATTTTGAATGACAATGTATTATATGATATGTGTAATGATTACAGATCGGACATATATGTTTTACATTACATTAAACACAGGTAAGAATTTTTACTGAATATCAATATCGTTTCACTTTTATTTTAACCTTTGAATCTGAAAAAAAAACTTTCAAAATATCTCCTCAAAATGCTTTGGCCATTCAGAATCAACATGGTCACAATAATATTTAAATGACCCCTTTTAAGAAAGTTTAAGACTAATTTTACTTAAACCAAGATGGTTGATAGCATGGGAACATAGTTAATAAACATCGAAACTTGCTGGTATGCCCAAAAGTGGAACATAGTTTGTCCGCGCAACTTCTAATGTTTTTGTTTGTTTTTTTTATACCAGGAATATTTTTATGTTGATCATCGGCTACATATTACTAGGAAGTTTTAATTTTGCTGATCATTTGTACTTATATTGAAGATAGGCGTCTGATAAAGGATCATAAAGATATAGAATTTGGTGCATTACATTAAATATGCACGTCGTCATTTCTCGGTGAATTACTTATAGATGATTTGTACACGTAACATGTCCTTCATTGTTTATGTTGTACATAATTTCTACTTAATATATGGATTTACTTTATTCAAATGCTGAACTTGGCAATCAATGTGTGTCTTATGGGACTTGTTAAGCGCCTCAACGTGGTGAATGACAGGATATGGAGTAAATATACATGAGACAAAGTCTCTACAAACACATGGTAAAACAAGCAAAGGAACAACGCTTTTATTGTTCTTCATCCTGAAGTAACTATAAGGCCTTCAACAATGAGCCTTGCTCATGCCTCATAGTAAGTTCAAGACGGTCCTTAGCACCGGTTCGACCAGAATTCTTTGCTAATTGTCGAACATCGTGTATTTATCGGGGATCATATGTGTCTAACAGAAAAAAATCACACTTCTGTTTTAATCTTGTGCGTGGGCATGTCATCCTCTTGTTCAATATATGAAAGATGTCTTACATACTTAATAATACAGGGCTTAAAATAAAATGTTGTATGTGTGGTATTACCCTTAGGCAATCTTTTTTTTCAAAGCACGACTTCTTACACCGGCGGATCCCGTCTTCGAAAATAGGCAATCTTTTTTATTCACAACACGACTTCATATATCGAGGGATCATGTCCTCGAAAATAGGCAATCCCGTCTACAAAAATAGAAATTTTTCACAACAGGACTTTCCGATATTTGCAAGAAAAAATGGGTTCCAGGCGATTTTTGTACCATTTATGTCAATTTTTCCTTAAATAGAATTTAAATATTTTCCATGTCGTCATCTTTACTTTTCATCGGGACCATATTAATGTCATTAGGTCATTAGATGCTGCATTCCGGGATGCTAGTGTTGCAGAGTCACATCGCGTGTTCATGGCCTCTCAGTGTTGTCGTGAATGTTCAATACTATCAATCTAGACAAAATGGTGGTGCTACGCTTGCAAAAATAAAAACGGAAAAAAACTCACTGCAACGTTCTGATCTGATGGCTGATAGTTTTACAGAACCATAACAAAATGCACTTATGCTTTTTTGCTTTGAGCCTGCAATACTTTAATTTTTTTTCGATGTATTAAATAATCAAAAGATGTGTTTATCCTGTTATTTGGACAGACCTATCCAGTAGTAGATCATTAATTGATTCAAGCTATTTTATTTATTGCGTGATTTTCATTATAAACTTGTTTTAATGAAAATTATCCACTTTTAGTAATTGAGCTGCATATGTTGATATTGTAACTGCAGAATTAATAATATATTGAAAAAGATTGTATTAAATATTTGTGAAAGAATATATTGGTTAATAGATAGCTATTTTTTTTGGATAATTTGGTCTAAAACGTCGAAAATGTCAACAAACGTTACGGCGTTATCGATACGACTGCTCATAGTCATGTGTGTATTGAATGTGGTTAGATACGTACAAAATGAACATGTTTTTATATACTACACATATAAAAATACCTTTTACTGCAATATCATTAATTTTTACGACAGGGCGGATTTTTGCCCAAAGCGTACCTTCTCCTTGTATTTAAACAGATTTTTAAGGCGCACCAACCTCCCCCTACCCTTTTAAGTAGTTTACAGTAGCAGTTAATACAAAAGTTGCTATGGAAAGGTCGTATGAAATAAAAGAAATGTTCATCCCAGTATTAAGTAAAATATGATTCTGACTCGCAGTTTTGACGGAAACTGTGATTCAAAATTGAATTTAACTGATGTAATTGCAATTTATACCTTCAGTGAAGACGGTTTTCTTTTGTATAAGTGTGCGATGCTGTCTTTTGGTCCATTGCTTCAGCTTCCTGTATCTTGCAGACTGAACGTCAAAGTGAATATAACACAAAACTGTACAAACAAAGGATCGTTGAGCTCCTCCTCACTAGTAATACTCCTCTTCCATCGTGCAGCATCTAATAACCTTACAAATTCGACAAATTGCAAAACCACACAGGTCTTGAAATGTGTCGCGAAAATATGCTGTGACTACACAAAGCATCTGACAAAATTGCAAGTTTATACAAAATGTATCATTAGTCGTTGCTTTACGAAAATTGTGACAGAAGGACAGAATGATGGAAAATCATTAAACAGGAAGTTACATTTCGATAAGTCTGTAAATGCATCCCACAATGCGGCATGTCTACACTAAGCCTCTGACAAAAATGCAAGTTTGTATCATTTACCATTGAGAAAAAAGCTTGACGGACGGATGGAATGATTTAAACTTTACTAAGTCGGTAAACTGGAAGTAGCAGCCGGGCAGGTCTTAAAATGCATCCCAGAAGATGGCCTGACTACACAATGAGTCTGACAAAATTTCAAGGTTATATCATTAACACATTTACCATTGCAGAGAAAAGCTTTACAAAAATTCTGAAGGATGGACGGATTGATGAAAAATTGACTAAGTCGGTAGACAGGAAGTAGCATGCCGACAGGTCTGAAAATGCATCCCAAAAATATGGCTTCTGATAAAAGTTTAAGTTTGTATCATTTAATCAGTGTTACTATTGCAGAGAAAAGCTTTACAAAAATTGTTACGAACGGAATGACGGAACTACGGAATGACGGATATAGGTAAAATAGTAAACACCCTCCTCTTTCAGAGCGGGGGTATAATTAAAAACTACTTAAACTTACCAAAGGAAAGGAAAGTAGTAAATAGTCCCACGTTTCGGCCGTATGGTCTTCGTCTAGGGGGCTACCGAGGTGAAATACGGAGAAAAAAAGGTAAAATGACGAGGGTAGGCAGACCTAATTTTGAACATAATCAATTTAGGCCATTGGCTGAAATCACTCTCCGTGGACCCCCTTCCCCACTTATGATCCAGACCGATATTTTCAGTCCTTTTATATCCTCTCTTCAAAATAAAACGTGTTAACACGAATATAACTTGGACGCATAGACAGTATGGGGCCACTTTATAGTAAATAACTCAAAATTCTTGTATTTTAGTTTTAACCTTAATTTTATCTTTTAAGCTCCATAATTTTTATGAAGATAAGTAAGATGTACAAAAATTGTGTACCAAATTAAAGCTTATTTAATATACTTTACAATGAACACAAGTATGGCCATTTTACGCAATTTTTATTTTCTGGGAATGCAAAAAATTGCTAAAATGACGATTTTTAAGCTGTCAATTCCTTTCAGATAAACAAAATGTCACCATTTGATTTAGTTTTTATGCCTAATTTATAAGTTGTGATGCAATATTGAAAAATACGACCATTAAATGCCTTAAAATTTTGATTTTCGTTATAAAATATTTGAAAAATTGAAATTTTCTAATTTTAAATATTTTCACAATTTCGACTTTCTTACTTCTGGATCGTACAAATCTGAATATATATCTAACAATTGCCAATGTAATAATGATTTAAGATATGTAAGCAACAAATTGTGTGAAAAAACTTTAGATTCAGACTTATTGTGGGATCAGAAATGCCAAAATTAGCACCCCTTCCCCTTTATATTTAGGGAAAATTTAAAATAGTCAGACTCTAAATGATAAAAAGATAATGTCATATGCAAATTATTGTGTGTATTTCACTTTATCTGCAGAAGCCCATTTAAGTAGATTCAATTTTTTAAGGCGTGTTATTTTGGCCTTTCTGTTCGAAATTTTATAAAAATAGGAATTTTCCGTTTTTCAGAATATTGCTGTTTTGGTTTACAGATGTGAAAACTTCAAGAATTTGGTATAAACAGTGCTTGTACAGTAAAGATAACCAATCACACCATTATACCATACACCATACACCGTGCACCTTTATACCATACACCATGCACCATTACACCATATATCATACAACATCACACCATACATCATATTATACCATATGCCTTACACCATACACCATTGCACCATACACTCTACACCTTACACCATAAACAATGTCCAGTACAATGTATTTTCATTTCGGTATTTATTTATTAACCAGTGCATACAACAAAAGACTTGGCTATTCTGCAAGACAAATCCCGGGGACAAAATGATCTTCGAGGAAAATTAGTCAAGATCTCATTTTTTAGTCTAAACTTAAGAGTATTTTCCACAAAACTTGTTATTTACATTGAACAATCGTGTAAATAAAAAAAAACTTAAGGTTGATAGTTTTTAGCTTGTCGGTTCTTTTATTTGTCGCCGAAGATATTCTGCGGCTTATGCTGTCGCATAGGACGATGAGAGCCAGGAATCCACCAGGTTAAATATCCGAATATATTACATTTTTTGAATCAATGGATTCCTTGCATTCTCACTCTTGAATGCAAAATTAAAAATAAACAGATTATATTTTTAAATAAATTATCAAAATTACTGCAAGTGAAATGGTATTATATTGTATATTTCACCATTAGGGATTATATTAGTAGATAATGCTATGAAGCCGCGGAAGCATCATGATCAACGCGGATAAATAATAAAATAGTTGTACTCATACCACATGTAGATAGTATGACCGGTGACCAACACTTCATCAGTTAATCGGTCGTGTGCAACAAATCATATTCAGCAGCTGTTGCTGTATTGTGTGTAACAGATCATATCAAATTATACACTTTCATAAACATTTCAAGAAAATGCTATATATCTTACTCCAACATTTAGGTAATGCATTTCTACCGTGGAAGGACCAACGCGTAAGTAGTCAAATCGGAATGTAAACGACGACTGAGAATTTTGATTGCTTGATGATTTATTGATATTACACAAGTGCATTTTTCGGATTTATTGTAAACGAATGGTGTGAATTTCGTATTTGTATTGACAAAACTTCCACTTGTTATATATGGTCATATATAATAATGTTTTGAGGTATACTTGTGTCACTCTATATGAAAATACAATTCGTGTATATGTATTTTAGCTGATTTGTAAATTAGTTATATCCTCTTGCCAACTACTCAAATTATTCCTAATTCTTTTTGAGTGCAATGTAAGATACACAACAATATATCGGGATATGTTATTCACATTGTATATATTGTCAAACTTGAAGTACAATCCAAAATGTGTATGCAGCTTCAAGTTTTTATATCTCGGCATATGCATTTAATTCAATTTATTTATTTATTTTAAGTAATAATTAACGGATGCTTTATCGTGAAATGAAATTTATATTCAGCTCAATTGACTGCAGTCTTTGTTTCTTCACGTAAAAGTTGGCTTCATTTTAAAATGAAAATCAAATGGAAATTGTTTTATTACTTGTTCAATTGTAATTACCGGTATTTGTTTTGTGCATCTTGCACTTGAGAAGACTAAAGCTACTTTCAGACCACCACCATCCCCTTTACATACCACATATCATGCATTCTGGAGAATCAGGCAGTGGGTGGTTAAAATCAAATGAAAATTGTTTGCTTATTTGTTAAATTGTAATTACCGGTATTTGCTTTGTGCATCTTGCACATGAGCATACATAAGCTACTTTCAAACCGTCGCCCTCCCCTTTACATGTCACATATCATGCATTCTGGAGAATTAGGCAGCAGGTAGATCATTCAGTATTCATGGGATTTATTTATTTGACCTTAATATGCGTAAGGCTGATTGGGGTTCATTGAAATTTAGCATACATCATTAGAATTTAACATCATGCCGAAACGAGTGATTTCGCATTCGTCTGAAACAAATTATCAATATACTTTTTATACGCCCGTCTTTGACGGGACGTATTATGGTATACCGGTGTCCGTACGTCCGTCCGTCTGTCCGTCCGTCCGTCCACACGTCGTACTCTAACAAGAGAACGCTCTGAACATTTTTCTTGAAACTTTGCAGGATTGTTGGGTATGACAAGAGGAAGCTCCCTATCGTTTTATTTTGTTGTTGGATTTTTCGTTACAGAGTTATAGGACTTTGATTATTTCAAAAAGCTTGAAATTGCAATTTTCGTCCACATGTCGTACTCTAACTAGAGAACACTTTGATCATTTTTCTTGAAACTTTGCAGGATTGTTGGGTATGACGGAAGAAAGCTCCCTATTATTTTATTTTGTCGTCGGATTTTTCGTTCCAGAGTTATGGGACTTTGATTATTTGAAAAAAGCTTGAAATGGCAATTTTCGTCCACATGTCATACTCTAACTAGAGAATGCTGTGATCATTTTTCTCGAAACTTTGCAGGATTGTTGGGTATGACTAGAGGAAGCTCCCTATCGTTTTATTTTGTCGATGGATTTTTCGTTCCACAGTTATAGTACTTTGATTATTTCAGTGTAAAAAAGTTCCATCCTAATAAAGGGTGGAGCGTAGGTGTACGGGCCCTACGCTCCACCCTTTAATATATTCGATCTTATCGCTTAGATAGATCTGACTTGATGACTATAACATCTGCACAACATGTTTTTGAAAAATAATTAATCACCGAGATAGCATTATTTAATCTACTACAATAAACAAACAAAAACAATTTCAAAAAGAAATACTAATTAGCAATACTTCAAATATATCGTATCACCTTTTAACTTATCAACCATAAACAAAATTAATTCAATATATAAAATATTAAAGAGTTAGGACATCCCTTGTGTTACCAATCGATAGTTACAATTGAGTTGAATGTCAAAATTGAGAGGTTGGTGTACGGGCCCTACGCTCCACCCTTTATTAGGATGGAACTTTTTTAAACCAAACAATAACAATAAGGACCTTCAATCATCTTTGAAATACCATCAAGTATAAACACGGGTCAAATTGCTTGACGGCTGTGTAATGATTACTGTTACAGCCGTACTAGTTCTACACTATAAATTATCTCAAATGCCTAAAATCTAAATTACTCTATTGGCAATTACTAAGCAAATATATAAAATAAGCTGTTGACTGTTTTATCAGTTGGAAATAAATCGATACTAATTAAGAATGTCTACTAAAACAATGGTTCAACATTATAATCACCAAAAACAAGTCAGCCTTCAACTGATTCAATCAAATGAGAAAACAATTTTACAAATTTAGGACATTTTGGTGTTGTCAATCTATATTTACTATTAAAAACAAATGTCAAATTGAGAGGTTGGTGTACGGGCCCTATGTTTCACTCTCACGGGTGTTACGCTTATAACATTATTTTAATAAAAATAACAAAAATCATAAAAATGGAACAATTAATAAAATGAATTAAAACCAAACAATAACAATAAGGACCTTCAATCATCTTTGATATACCATCAAGTATAAACACGGGTCAAATTGCTTGACGGCTGTGTAATGATTACTGTTACAGCTGTACTAGTTCTACACTATAAATTATCTCAAATGCCTAAAATCTAAATTACTCTATTGGCAATTACTAAGCAAATATATAAAATAAGCTGTTGACTGTTTTATCAGTTGGAAATAAATCGATACTAATTAAGAATGTCTACTAAAACAATGGTTCAACATTACAATCACCAAAAACAAGTCAGCCTTCAACTGATTCAATCAAATGAGAAAACAATTTTACAAATTTAGGACATTTTGGTGTTGTCAATCTATATTTACTATTAAAAACAAATGTCAAATTGAGAGGTTGGTGTACGGGCCCTATGTTTCACTCTCACGGGTGTTACGCTTATAACATTGTTTCTATGACTAGAGGAAGCTCCCTATCGTTTTATTTTGTCGATGGATTTTTCGTTCCACAGTTATAGTACTTTGATTATTTCAAAAAAGTATGAAATTGCAATTTCTGTCTACCCATCGATATTCGTTTTTTTAAGACATCACTACCCCTAAAACAATATACATTTTTGACTGTTTAACATCAGATGAAATAATTGATATATATTGTAAGTCTCTTGTCATGTTTGTTCATATGGAGTTTTTAATTTAAAGAATCATTTAATCAGTTTGCTTTAAAGTGGGGACGGGCGTGTCATGCGCTCTTGGTGCAGCTGTTTATTTGTATGATTAGATCAGCTGAGGATAAAAGGGTTCGGACACAGTAAATTGAATTAACTGAGCTAGCAGTACATTAAAATTGTATTACCGTTGATACATAAGACCGTGAACATCATCTAAGGATCATTGTTACTTTAAAAAGTTGAAAAGATTTTTAGTTTCTTAGTATTTATCTTTGAAAATTGTTAAACGTTTTTATTTGTTTTGATCTTATATCAAATAAAATTCAATAATTACGTAAAATAGCAAATTGGCGTGAAGTAAAATGCCATAAGTACAATATTGATTTTACTGCAACTGGTGATTTAGATATATGACCAAGATGGTTCAGTTGCAGTAAAATCAAATATTGTTCTTATGGCATTTTACTTGACGCCAATTTCCTTCCAATTGCAACTGTTAATTTAAATATATATCCAAGATGGTTCAGTTGCAGTTCGAAGGAATAGTTATCTTTATCTTTACATGATATATTGAAATGTAAGTCAACATTTTGAATGGGAATGCGCGTCTCGACATGATATATGTACATCTAAATGTACATAATATAAAATGACGTCATTGTCAAGAGTTTACAGTACAACTAACATAATACACTTGCTCACGGCCTTGAAAAAAATTGTCTACTATAAAATATGAAATCTCGGAGAAACAAGTCCTTGTGCATAATACATGTAAAACTAACAAAATTATGTATATATGTTGGGTTCACTCTCCCCAGTGCTATTGACTCTATCGTAGTCAGCAAAGCACATAAAACTGGAAAATAATTAAAAAAAAAATATTTATTTAAAAGATTCAGTGGTCTTGTTTCCCATCGATTTCGGATCTACATTTCTTGTTTAGGTAAAAAAATCCTTTCTTTATTTTTACAGTGAAAGCAAAAATATTCCTCGCCTCCATAATATTTTGGTGAAATTGTTTACAAAACGCAGTTCTTTGAGTAATGGTCTTCCAAATATTTTGATTTTATCGCATTGAAGAGACATAAGATGTCGAAATGAATGTATAAACTAAATTTACAGTAAATTCTTTATTTTGTCGTTTATTGCCGTTTTTAATTTTTGACTGATAATGAATTTCAATAACGAGAAATTTGCATTTTCACATACATTACCTCCCGTTGCATTGAGTGTCGGCGATAATAAAACATCTACAGCTGAACCAGGCTGACTTGCATTTTCCAGGTACAATTTAAGTAGACCCGAACTTGGATTACCAATATATTAAGCGGATTAATACAGCTTCAACTGAAGATTACTTGCTAACTTAGGTTTAGAGTCTGGTTTATGTAAAGATCTGAGATAAGATGTGTTAGTTTTCTACAAAAAATTCCAGAGCTGAATTAGAAAACCGGTACAGAGTTTTCTATAGATATCTGGTATAACGACAGGCATATACATATATATATATATGTCTATAAAATTGAGTTGTTGTGTTGAAGGCTAGCAACTGTCCATCATAATATCCGTAGAAAATGCACACACTAAAAAGGTTGTATACATAGTAAGTAATTAGAGGAAGCTTAAACTAAATAAACTTAATCGCCTCAAAATTATGGTAATACTGTGTTGAAGGCAAACAGCTATCTCCAAAATTGGCAAGATTAAAGCTGTCATATAAGACTAACTGCAGACAAAATTACAAATATGCTTTGTCAAATACAATATTTACATTTATTTTCTTCTTTCAAAGTCACTCAGAATACAAAATACATTATTTATTTTGAAGATATGGTATATGCTAAACAACGCTAACCGATTCTGCGACTTAACAGTACTTCAGTACTTTGATTTACTTTTTTCCACCTGTTACTTTGATTCGTGGAAACTGATAAAACTTCCCGCCATTAAAGTGACATTTTTCTCATCTTCGTATATAGGATATCAATTCGTCAATCCATAATATTTTCTGGCAAGTTTTCGGGATAGAGGAATTGTTGCAAAAAATATCACTTTTCTCAAGGATTTTGGGAAAATTCATTTAAAAAAAGATGTTCTGCAGACCAGGAATTCAATTGTCGATTGACTTACGTTAAAATGCAAAAATGATCCGTTCACACAGAGACATATTGTATCTATATATCTCTGGTTCACATACAAATTTAAAGTTTTGGGGTTTTTGTATTTACATCCTCGGTTTAAGTAAATGAAAATAAAAAATATGCGATGTTTTCGAGTAATAGTAATAGTTTTCGAGTAATAGTTATATGGTTAAAAGATAGACACCCACAGGCGTATATAAAGCGGGATTAATTTTCTTTATCTTTGCTTTAGTTGAAACTAATAGAATGTTAACAAATTTTTAAAAATGTATTCTATATTACAGTCCTGGATCAGTCTACATTCCATTTTGACTGATCGTTGACTGGTGAGTGATCGCTGAATGATCGCTTAATCATGAATTTTGACGGCTGCTGATAGTAAAATTATCTGATGACTAATGAATGATGCGACTCTTGACTCTTGAATCATGACGGATGACGAATAGATAGAAAACTAATTAATTATGCACGGATGATCGGTGACGGGTGACTGATACAGGTAAATTGAAAAATTACCGGCGAAACCAATCTCACCGAGCGTTAATATATGATCGAAAGTCATTATCGATTCATGTATCTGATAGTTCTTAGCAATTAAAGAGAATGCCAATTGTACTTTATTGTTTTAGAATCAAAATTCTACTCAGCTTTGCCAAAAATTTACAAAAGATTACATCGAAATTGTTCAAGTCATTTTTTTTTCGAACAGGCCAAATGTGTACATGTAAATATTTGGAACAAATCTCCACCAGATGGTATTTACAGACATTGTGTTGACATTTCACACTCAAAATTATACTAATCAGGTATTGTTTTACCCCAAATTCATCAAAATTAAAAGTTTTATATCGCAAACATTCAAATCATATCGATACACTTCATATATGGACATTACTGGAATAAATCACTGTAAAATATGGCATTTCTAGAGAAAAGTTCATTTTTCACGCTAAAAATTCTATTTATTGGATGTTTTTTGCTAAAATACATAAAAAGTGCATATTGCAAACTTTCAAATCATTTCGAAACACTTCAAATATGGACATTACTGTAATAAATCACTAAAAGATGGCATTTTCAGAGATTGCGTTCACTTTTCACAATCAAATTTCTATTTATAAGATATAAGTCTGCTTAAAATGCATAGTGAGTGTATATCGCATATCATGAAGATACACTTCATATACGGAAATTACTGGAATAAAACACTATAAGATTGCATTTCTAGAGTTCAGATTCATTTTTCACATTAAAAAATCTTTTTATAAGATATTGTTTTGCTGAAAATACATAAAAAGTGTATATCGCAAACATTTTAATCATATCGAAACACTTCAAGTATGGAAATTACTGGAATAAATCACTATAAGTTGGCATTTCTATAGATCAGGTTCATTTTATACACTTAAAATTCTTTTTATTTGATATTACTTTGCCAAAATACATAAAAAGTGTATATCCCTAACTTTCGATTCATTTCAAGACACTTCAAATATGGAAATAAATTGAATAAATAACGACAAGATGGCATTTTCAGAGACTGCGTTCACTTTTCACACTCAAATTTCTATTTATAGGATATTATTTTGCTAAAATACATAAAAAGTGTATATCGCAAACCTTCAAATCATTTCGAAACACTTCAAATATGGACATTACTGGAATAAATCACTACAAGATGTCATTTTCAGAGATTGCATTCACTTTTCACACTCAAAAAGTTACGAAGAAATTTTCATTTTAGTCATTACAATTACACCGGTCAGTTAAAAACTGTCCTTTTACAAATTGATTTGTTGAAATTCCAGGAAAATGTAAATATGTGATAAAAAAATTTACTTATGAATCTTCAATTTAGACATTACATAGACCCCGGTCAGTGCGAAACTTTCCTTTTACACATTATTTTGTTAAAACTTCCATGAAAATGAAAAAAAAATGTGAAACAAAATTACTTATGAATCTTCATTTTAGTCATTACATATACACCGCTCAGTGTGGAACTTTCATATTACTCATTATTTTGTTAGAAATTCCTTGAAATGAAAAAAAATGTGATAAAAAATTACTACTAAATCTTCATTTTAGACATAACAAATACACCGGTCAGTGTGAAACTTCCCTTTTACACATTATTTAGTTAAAAATTCCATGAAAATGAAAAAATGTGATAAAAAAATTACTTATGAATCTTCATTTTAGTCATTACATAGACCCGGTCAGTTCGAAACTTTCCTTTCACACATTATTTTGATAAAAATTCCGTGAAAATGAAAAAAATATGATAAAGAATAGTCATTAAAAAAAACCGGTCAGTGCGAAACTTTACTTTAACACACTGTCTTGTTAGAAATTCCATGAACATGAAAAAGTGTGATTAAAAAAAATACTTATGATTCTTCATTTTAGTCAATACATAGACACCAGTCAGTGCGAAACTTTCCTTTTACATATTATTTTGCTAAAAATTCCATCAAAATGAAGGAATGTGAAAAAAAATACTGATAAATCTTGATTTTAGTCATTAAATATATACCGGTCAGTGCGAAACTTTCCTTTTACACATTATTTTGTTCAAAATTCCATGACATAAAAAAAAAATGGGATAACAAAATTACTGATGAATCTTCATTTTAGTCAGTAGATGTATACCGGTCAGTGCAAAACTTTCCTTTCACACATTATTTTGTTCAAAATTCTATGAAAATGAAAAATGTGATAAAAAAAAATACTGATAAATCTTCATTTTGGTCATTAAATATATACCGGTCAGTGCTTAACTTTCCTTTTACACATTATTTTGTTCAAAATTCCATGAAAATGAAAAATTTGATAAAAAATTACTGATAAATCTTCATTTTAGTCATTAAGTTTATACCGGTTAGAACGAAACTTTCCATTTACACATTTTTTTGTTCAAAATTCCATGAAAATAAAAAATGGGATAAAAAATTACTTATGAATATTCATTTTAGTCAATACATAGACACCGGCCAGTGTGAAACTTTCCTTTTACACATTACACTATGAACCATACCAGGAACAGTGATTTTTTCACTGTCATTAACTGTTATCTCCTGTCCCACTACTGTGAAAAACCTATAAACTACTGTCAACAACTGTAACAATCGGGGACACTTATTAACAGTACTACCCAAGTACTGTGATTAACTGTCCAGTACTGTAACAGTTACTCACAGTAAAGGACAGTCTTTACGACTACTGTCATGCACTGTCCCGGATTGTTACAGTTCATGTCAGTTAATTACAGTTTCACTTGTACTGTCCTGCACTGTGGTGTTTGGTGTTTGATGGTATAATGTTGAATATAAATTAAAACGAAAAAATAAATTATTTATTTTTAGACGAAAACGATTTATTTATTAATGGTTGTAACTGCATCAGCAAGACATACAGAGGCGCAGTAGTTGTACTACACAAGCATGATTGCCAGCAGATTGTAGCAATAATTTTTACAAATCCTTGATTGCAGAAAAAATTATAATTTTTCACATCATGACCGCCATAATATATCAATTATTCCTATAAGATGTTCGCATAAAAAATTTCCCGTATGGTCGGGAACCAGCAATACACAAAACAATAACGTCTAGGTCAACAGATATAAGCCATGCAGCCTTATAAAACTGCTTGAATATGAAAATTGAAGGCCGGGTTCGGAACTTTGTATGAAAGTAAATCAATACAAACTACAAAAGTTTAAACTTGGTAATGTGGCAAAAAGGCATGTTTAAAAAAAAACATACACGAAATAAATGGAATCATGAATGTCACTTTAAACATTTCTGTTGAAAAAGTCTGTTGTGGAAATTTTCCATCAGAATAAATGCAGGACGATTAACCCCTAAAGTGGCAAGTATTAATGAAAAAATGCAATGGATATCGGTAAAATCGTCTTAAATGTGAAACTGAAATTAGTATGAAAACATAAGTTCCTTATCTATGTAAAGCTACAAATTATGCTGTGGACAGATTCAAGAGTGATTAAATTTTCAAAAAGTTACTTTATTGAACTGAATTGTCTTTTGTTGCAGACTGCAATGAAATTATTATCATTTCAGAAAATACACAAAGAAAAAAAGATGCGCAAAATGATTCTTTTTCATGTTCAGTCTTGATTTCATTCATGGCAAAACACGCTTCAAGTACACAGTATGTCCCTTGGTGACACCCGAACGGACGATTGACATCAATTAAGACTTTGGTGCAGTTGTTAATAGCATTGCACGTGTAAACATAATTTTTCTGTGTATTGGCGAATTACATATTCATTGTATTTTGTTGGACTTGAGTTGCATCCTTGATTCCCTATATACTTCATGAATTTACATAAAAATATATAAATAACTGAAACAATTCAAAATAAAAGAATGATTCAATAATAGTTTAAAAGTGTGAAACATATTATTTAATTATCTCTCATTATGAAAAAAATTGAGCTAATTCAAATGAAAGAAGAAAGATTGATTTCACCTTAGTTTCAAAGAAACTAACACTGCGACAAAAGGCGGCGGACAGGAATAAAAAGAGACCGGGAGAAAGGAAAGAGGGGATGTGAGAACGTTAAAAGGAGCTTGAGAAAAGGGACAAGAGGGGGAAGATAATTAAAAGAAGACCAGTAGAAAGGGGCCTGGAGAAAGGAGAGAGGGATGGGACAAGGAACAGAGGGCAGGAGAAAGAGATGACACCCCCTGTCCGCCCCTCCGACATGCCATTGAAAACCTTACTCATTAAGGTCAATGATAGCCACCTTTTTTAAGTATTGTCAATATATAACGCAGTTTGTGAGGTGTCGGATTTATTAGAGCTTTATTCATGGTGTTTGATCAAAATAATGTAAATACAAAAATAACACTTGCATAAGTTAGTCAAAGTTTAGGATATATTTCGACTATCTCAAACAGTAGGTTCTTTTAACACGAATACGCTGTGAGCACCTTTAAACCTGTTAAATGAAACATCACATGTCGTCATGGCAATCCGGCTTGGTTATCTCAATATGTGAAACTTAATATACATATGCCTTTCGTATAAGTTTAAGTAGAGACATGTCCCTGGTTTAAGGCAGCAGTAATTGGATTTCTCCCGCTCGTTGAAATATTATTTATAGGACTATAATTTATTCGTGAAAAACTTTTTACCTTCTGTTTACATCTCAGTTCTATTAATTTTGGACATTACATCTTTTTACAGCTGCATTAGTTTTAAACAGAAAATATTTTTCAGCGCTAAAACGATTTTCCTCTAAAAATTAGAAAGAATCTTTTTGTTTTACCAGCAGCATTATCGGGTTATAGTGCAAATTTTCTTAGAATGTTATAGGTTTCTTTTTGCACATAGATTTTTTACCATACCAAGCTCTCAGTGGGGGTAACTTGACTTCAATCTGACGGGAGTGTCATAAGGTTTATACCCAAAATTCGAAATTATTCAGGTCATGCAAAATTTTAGACCAGAATTTATCGTAAGAGACGAAAATGATGAACCAGACTTATTCATTTTGATATATAAAAGCATACTGATTTCAATATAAACGAGTTTATTTCTGTTTTGCCTGAATTTCTATGGTCAATTATTTTAGAACAAAATTTGGTACCTGAAATTGTCAGTCGACAGGGAATTAGACACGAAATCTCTAGAAATTGCTAAAATGAACATGTATACCCGAAATATCATCCCAAAATTTTGCATGAAATTTCCCTTGCGTACATACTTTATGTAGCAGGGATTCTGCTATGATAATGCCATGTTGTGAATGAAGATGCACAACACATTTTATTGCACACTGGTGACGATGCCGAAACCACACACGATGTGTTGTACACTGACGACGATAACACAAATAGAATTACCGACTCTATTATAAAATGGAACTGCTTCAATCAAGGTTAGCAGTAACTGGTACTGATATCTGTAGTATTATAGAGTAAACGATATGTTCTTTGTAATTTTTTTTCCTAATTAACAGATTATTTATACGGAAAACTCTTTACTTAGACTTCATGCAAGTTATGTCATATGCATAAGTTATTGACAACACAGCACACGAGTTTGTACGCCTAGACATCTATAAATACGGTCATATTCTGAAAGTACTTCAGGTGTGTAAAGTTGAAAAGTTTTAATTAATGGAATAACATTACAGCTGTGTCAATTTAACAAGACCATAAAACAAGTATATTTGATTACCTGTACTAAATAAGAGTAATCTATTTACGTATGTTCAAATGGTCCTTGGCTAAATAAAGTCAAATTTGTGCATTTGTTTCCAAGAAAACGTAATTTATTTCAACAAACTCACAAAGGGTGCTAGCCTAGTGAATGCAAAATATGCACATAATGTTTGTGCACTGAACTGAAGATGGCAACTAAATTTCATACTCAGTTCCAATCAAAGCACCCCTTAAAATTCAGATAGCATGACCTTTTTTTTAGATATTTAAAAAATGGCTTTAGTGTCCACGTCCACCAAGTCATGATTTGCATGGGGCTGTACTGGCAACAGTCGTAATGAGATATATCAGACATATGTAGCAGGGATTCTGCTACGAGAAATGTCACGTTGTGACAGAAGATGCAGAACACTGGCGATGATGCCAAAACGACAGGCGATGACAGACGACTTGTCACCGTGCCTGATATACTGCTGGACTAGGTAATCCAACGGCGAAACTAACTGATAAGATGGTAGAGCGGCTACAAACGCTGAATCTCAGTATGGAATTTTTATTTCACAAACTTAGTTGAGTGTTGTCAGTATGAAAGGCTGATTCCAACTGAAGTATAAATCTTCAGTCAAACAAATTGTCGAATATTAGATAACAATTATTGATTTTGAATTAACAAACAAATATAAAGCACTTTAAGATTAACAATAGAAGATAATTGAAAACGGATTAATGTCACTATACTTGTACGAGACGACACTGATAAAAATGTCTTTGTATATAAAAACCTGTAAACGGATTATTGGATAAGAAATTGTCAAAGAAACTAACAAATTGATTTTAACACTTTTGAAACACGAAATAATCCCTAGAAAAGTTTTCTTTTAAACACCGCGACATTTAGTCCCGAAACACGTAATTGAATAAATAAAAGAATAATCCAACAATTAAACGAATATTAGATGTCAAACTATAGAAAATACAAGATCTAGAATGATTTAAAATATAAATTTTAGAATTCAAATTATGAGAATAGCAAAACACAATTTAACGCATTTTTCCACCGTCACAGATTCCTCCATCGCAGAATCGTTTCGCAGGTAAAATTTCACAAAATCAAATAAATTAGCGGAAACGGCCTCTATTGTAACGATTGTAACGAGAATTTTGAGTATTATAATTTCTGTGATTAAAAGTCCTCAAATGATTTAGTTCTGAATTGGCCGCCTGTAGTTTGCTGAACAGATCCTTTATCGTCATTTCCTTTTGGTTGTTTTCTTCTGAAAGTTCCTTAACTTTAAGTGACTTTGCATACTCCGACTTTCCGACTTCAATATGTCTTTCTGTGATATGTTTGATAAATATTTCCGTTTGTTCTTTCTCCTCTTGAAATCTACGATTTTTTTTCTGATAATTCTTGAGCTGATTTGAAATTGATTCTGGTATTTCTGGTTTTGATTTACACATTGCAAAATTTTGTTTAAGGCCTGCGATTTCTTTGTAAAGCTGTTCGATCTCAGTTTTGTGCTGAAGTTCAGATTGTCTTAACTTTTGTTTGGTACTTTTAAGGTCAGCTCTCACTTCAGCTGACACATCCAAACAACTCATGAATGCGTTTTCACGAAGTTCAAAGAAAGGCATTTCTCTTAACATAGTCCTTGATTTATAATACATCTGAATACGAATGGTGTCACACTTCTTTTTCTTTTCCGATTTCCTTGATTTTGTTTTCCTAAAGCCTGTCTGTATTGGGGATGACCAACACCTCCTGGCAAAGTGTCCCAATTTGTCACATTTAAAGCATTGCTGATATGTTGCTGGACAGGTTGTGAATTTGTTGTGATAGAGTCCACATTGTCCACAATACGGTGAATTTTTATGATATTTGTACGTACTCCACTGTGGTTTTAGAAAGAATTCCATAATAAGTGAAATGTCAATGTCTCTTATATGTGTTCGGGCAACGAAATTTGCTTGCTCTCTTGAGGTACACAGAAGCGTGCGTTGAGCTTAAAAGTCAACGCGCCTCAGGGTTTACTCCACCAAAATGTAGCAGGGATTCTGCTACGAGAAATGTCACGTTGTGACAGAAGATGCAGAACACGTAGTGTTGCACACTGGCGATGATCCCAAAACGACTGGCGATCACAGACAACTTGTCACCTTGCCTGATATACTCCTGGACTAGGTAGTCCAATGGCGGAACTAACTCATAAGATGGTAGAGCGGCTACAAACGCTGAATCTCAGTATGGAATTTTTATTTCACAAACTTAGTTGGGTGTTGTCAGTATGAAAGGCTGACTCCAACTGAAGTATAAAACTTCAGTCAAACAAATTGTCGAATATTAGATAACAATTATTGATTTTGAATTTACAAACAAATATAAAGCACTTTAAGATTAACAATAGAAGATAATTGAAAACGGATTAATGTCACTATACTTGTACGAGACGAAACTGATAAAAAATGTCTTTGTATATAAAAACCTGTAAACGGATTATTGGATAAGAAATTGTCAAAGAAACTAACAAATTGATTTTAACACTTTTGAAACACGATATAATCCCTAGAAAAGTTTTCTTTTACACACTGCGACATTTAGTCCCGAAACACGTAATTGAATAAATAAAAGAATAATCCAACAATTAAACGAATATTAGATGTCAAACTATAGAAAATACAAGATCTAGAATGATTTAAAATATAAATTTTAGAATTCAAATTATGAGAATAGCGAAACAAAATTTAACGCACTTTTCCACTGTCACACATATCATAGCCAAGAGCATACGAGAAAAATGTATAGCCTACATTGTTAAATTCTTTCTAACAAATTTCTCTGGAGTACTCTCATATTTTCCCTGTTATGCATCTCAGTAAACCACATAAGATATGCAAAGGACAGCTACTTATTTAACATCAAGATACTGAAGGAGAGCATCTTTACATACGTATTTATTGTTTATTTCTGACACTTCAAATTTAGGATAGGTATGATACCCACTAAATGCACATCAAATCTATTCAAAGTGATAAATTTATCGCTACCTGTAACCTGGAGTACACACTCCGATAAGTAAAATTTACGAAAACAACTGACTGCTCTGTGAAGACTTTATTTTTTCAATTGGTTTGTTATTTTTTCCGCATTTAATGGATGTTGAGAATACATTAATACATTGTATCTATAGTTTATTAGTTGTATAAATAATGCTTCTTTACAAAGGCTCAATATTTTTGAATTTGGTGCACAACAGATAATTCAATGCTATCTTAATGGTGCATAAGTGGTTCTCAGTGTTGTTGTTTGACATTGATTGAGGAAAATGAGTATAATTAGGATATCCACTTCTATATAAAAAACTAAAATATTTTGCATTATTATTTCTACACAAACTGACGAGGTCTATATTTGAGATAATTTCCTACACCATTCGACACGAAATTGACTACATTTACAAAGAAAGAAGTGAAAGCCATTTTCCCCTGGAATTTATTTCATTCAGCATACTAATTTTCCAAATGCATAAAATTTTCTCGAAAGCTGTGGTAACAGGTCATCTGTTACATACACTGTCATAACAAAATCAAATCGAATGCATTTTCATACATTTAGTTTTTTGCAGGTTTTTGTTGAAATTCGTTGTATAGATCATCCAGAATCAAAACAAACTAACTGCTGTTGGAAGGCCAAATGTTTATTCATTCGTAACAAAAAAAAATGTTTTTTGTGTACTACTATCCTCTCAGACTCTGTAAAATAGCTAAAATGGACACAAAAAGCTATCTACGGCAATGTTCGACTGCTAATAATCTAGAAAACATACAAGCGTAGCATATATTAATTTCATTTTCAAGGAGTACATTAACTAGAGACCACCTTACTCGATTTTCGGCAACATCTGAGCATATTCTGAAAATGACCCAACATAAGAACAAATTCACGCCTTAATGATCATACTTCCTTGTAAATAAAAGAAACTATATATAATTCACATCGCGAATTGGTTTTTGATGTATTTTTGTGGTGTTCACGTAAAAGGATATGGAGTAAATATACACCAGACAACAATCTTATACATTCACGATAGAACCCGCAAAACAACACACTCTTGTCGACGTCTAAATAAAAAAATATTCAGATCCTTTTGCAGATTATAAACACTCCGTCAGATCTGTATCCATGTACGATATTAAATGGGGATAATTATTTCTTTTTAGATAATAGTTTTTAATACAGTAAAAAACTTTTATAAGTCGGTTTTCGAGCTAACTTAACTATGCTTTGGGAAAATGACCGTGAAGTTTTTGACCTGTAATAAGCAAAATAATTCGTGAAATACTAAACTTATCTTGGCTGCTAAGGTTTTGACGATTTGATATTCATATTCAGGGGAGGGGAAACTTTGTAAATAAATAAAATAGATATTCCAAACCTGCTTCTAAGAAAAAGTGGAATTAGATTTTAATTTGAAGAACTAAAGAATATTTTTTTTTATGCAATTGCAAATAAATTATTTTGATGTGGCGTTTGATGTGAATAAATAATTTTCGAAATTCTCATGAAAACGAATATTTTTTGTAGGGGAAATCGCCAAAACCACACGACCTAAAATTCAAATGGTCGTCCCCTAAAAGCAATTGAATATCGGATATACGTATATTTATGGTGCTGACAAGTTTAATTAAATAAATGCGAAACTTTCCTTTTGAATGAGCAAATGACATACAAATGCAGATATTTCTGGGACCATCACGGGAAATTTTAAATGTCATGAAGTTTCGTATATAATCGCTATGTCACCGTTCTATCTATCTGCAATTTGCGGCTGGATATAAAAAAAGCAAGAAACAAACAAACAAACATTTTGCAAAATAAATGTTGGTAACTGAGTAAATCTAAAGATAAAAATAGTTTTTTTTTTAAAATACATAAAAAAAAATAATAATAAATACATATCCAGGAACAATATTACAATTCATCTATAAAAATAGATTGGTTTTGAAAATTTTAGATAATTATAGATGAAAGGAATTAACTTGTACATATACGGTAAAAAATCACTGTTATTAACTGAGTTGCACTGTCACAATCCGCCGCAGTGAAACACAGTTATTTCAAATATTGTGGCTAACTGTCATGCACTGTTACAATCAAGGACAGTGCATGACAGTTACACCAAATACTGTCAATAACTGACATGTACTGTAACAATCCGGTACAGTGCATGACAGAAGTCGTAAAGACTGTCATTTACTGTGTGTTACTGTTACAGTACTGGACAGTTAACCAGTACTTGGGTATTACTGTTAATGACTGTCCCCGATTGGCACAGTTCTTGAAAGTACTTAATAGATATTCCACAGTACTACGACAGCAGAGAACAGTGAATGACAGTAAAAAAATCACTGTTCCTGGTATGGACAGTACTTTTTTTTGTTCATAGTGTTATTTTCCGAAAATTCCATGAAAATGAAAAAAATGTGATAAAAAAATTACTGATAAATCTTCATTTTAGTCATTAAATATATACCAGTCAGTGCAGAACTTTCCTTTTACACATTATTTTGTAAAACATTCCATGAAAATGAAAAAATGGTATAAAAAATTACTTATGAATCTTTATTTTAGTCATTACATATTAGTCACCGCTCAGTGCGAAACTTTCCTTTTACACATTATTTTGTTCAAAATTCCATGAAAATGGAAAGTGTGATAAAAAAAAATACTGATAAATCTTCATTTAGTCATTAAATATATACCGGTCAGTGCAAAAATTTCCTTTTACACATTATTTTGTTAAAAATTCCATGAAAATGAAAAAATGGGATAAAAAATTACTGATGAATATTTATTTTAGTAATTACATAGACACAGGTCAGTGCGAAACTTTCCTTTTACACACCATGAAAATGCAAAAATGTGATAAAAAAATTACTGATATATCTTCATTTTAGTCATTAAATATATACTGGTCAGTGCGAAACTTTCCTTTTACACATTAATTTGTTCAAAATTCCATGAAAATAAGAAAAATGGATACAAAAAAATACTTATGAATCTTCATTTTAGTCATTACATGTATACCGGTCAGTGCAAAACTTTCCTTTTACACATTATTTTGTTCAAAATTCCATTAAAATGAAAAAATGTGATAAAAAATTACTTATGAATCTTCATTTTAGTCAATACATAGACACCGGTCAGTGCGAAACTTTCCTTTTACACATTATTTTACTAATAATTGCATGAAAATGAAAAAATGTGATAAAAAAAAATACTGATAAATCTTCATTTTAGTCATTAAATATCTACCGTTCAGTGTGAAACTTTCCTTTTACACATCATTTTGTTCAAAATTCCATGACAATGAAAAAATGGGATAAAAAATTACTTATGAATCTTCATTTCAGTCATTACATAGACACCGGTCAGTGCTAAACTTTCCTTTTACACATTATTGTGTGAAAAATTTCATAAAAATAAAAAAAATGAGATAAAAATTACTAATAAATCTTCCAAATATTCATTTCATTTCCCGTTTAAAGTGCTATTAAATTTATGGGTAAGAATTCACAGATTTTTTATTGAAATAGAATCTCAAAGTAGAATTTAGAAAAATTGATTAATTTTTATTCTATGTTCCATATTTTTTTCTTTTTCTCTCGGCATTCGCACACCGATGTATTATCACTACAAAAACACTAGCATTCCTATATTTTAATTAACCTGAATGAAATTAAAAATGACGGGTGACGGATGACTAATGCAATCTGATTGGCTGAATGCTGAACAGTAACGGGTGACGGATGACGAGTAAAAACAACCTGTGGCTTAGGAACGGTGACTCCTGACGGATGAATGCTGACTGATGAATGATTTGACGGATGCCTTTTGAATCATGACTGATCGGTGACGGATCGATGACTCGTGACGGATCGCAAAAATGGGAATGTTGACTGGTCCAGGGACTGTAACTTCGATTGCGCCAGGGTTAATTCCATCTCGTTGATATCGTTGTGTCTTTCGATCATGTATATGGTGTATGATCCAGAGTCGCCAATTATGGTGTATGGAATATGGTGTATGGTTCATAGTGCATGGAGTATGGGACATGCTGCAACACCATACACCATTACACCATACACAATGAACAATTGAACCATATACCGTTACACCATACACCATAAAATGGTAATGTACAAATGTTACACCATACAACATAAAATGGTAATGTACAAATGTTTAGAAAATATCCTTTCATTATATCTTAGCTATTAGAAAGTATGTTTTTGAACATTTTAGAGTTAATAAGCTCTCATAAATTCCAAATATATTACTCCTCCTCCCTCAAAAAAAATATTTCATTATATTCAGCTTGAAAATCTTAAACATTGTATAAATGTCAAATAACATATCATATCAAGCCAAAAAACACACAGACACTCCCATATATCACAAATAAGATGATGTGTGTGGTTTATGGGCAGTTATACAACAATTCAACGTTAAATTTTGTAAAATTTCGAAATGCTGAAAATTCTAATTTTGTCACAAAAATCGTCCAAAATATTCAATTGTACCCATATTTTGACGTTAAAATTGCAAATCGTGATAAATCAAATATTTTTTTTTTAAAAGTTAAGATATTAGTATGTTCTGTTCATATATATGTACAGACAGGCATATTTTGGGGGATTTTTAAGCATCTTTTTCTTGGGGTATTGGTAAATATTTCGGTATTTTGAGTTACATTGAACACTTCTGTTTTTCTAAACATTGTTTTAAGATAACTTTCATATCGGTTAGAACAAAGAATTGGCATACATGCAGATAATTCCTTAAGATTTACCACATATTACTATTTAAATGTGAATTTCTGACAAATCTGATATGCTGAAAATTCCCATTTTTCATCAAACTTTTGTATAAAATATTGAGTTTAATCTTACAAGTGCGACTTGAAATTTAAAATGACAAATTATGATAATGCAACATTGCTATATGCAATGCAGACTTAGCGTATTTTGGTTTTTATGCGAATATAGACGAAAAATGGACTATTTTAAGGTGAATTTGTGGGTGTAGGAGTAAGATTGTCGCTATTTAGAGTCACATTAAACACTCCTTGTTTTTTTAAATAATGTTTTAAGACAACTAATAAATCGCAAAGAACAATTAAATGGCAAATTTGCAGATTTATCCTCCAGATCTGACATATATTTACGATTTAAATCTGCAGATATACTCTCCATATTTGACACATATAACTATTTAACAGTTGACTTTGGACAATTCTAATATGTTGAAAATTCCCATTTTTTCATTAATTTGGGGAGAAATATTGAGTTAAAGTCAACAAATGGCTGTTAAAATTCCAAATCATAAAATAATGCTGCAACATTGTCATATACAGCGATGGAAACGTTCAACATTCCATAAATAGCGCTCATCGTGTCAATCGTGTGCGTTCATCGTGTAGACCGTTTGCGTTCATCGTGTAAATCGTGTGCGCTCATCGTGTATCGTGTATCATGTAACGTGTAACGTTCATTGCGTGTATTGTGTAGCGTGCATTTACTCGCTTCATTTGAATTCGCATTTTATAGAAAGGTCTGGCATTTTTTTCTGCACAGCACAGTTGTTTTGTTTCTTTTTTAAACTCTAAATATGCATATTTTACAACCGCCGATTTCAAAAGAAGAAAATAAAAATATTATCAGATTAAATATCACTGTCGATTTTTTGTCACAAAAACATTTATTATTTGGGAACGCAAACCTTTATTCAATCATAAACAATGCAGCTATATCAGGCGGTCCAATATAGGAGTTTCCGCGAATCCAATGAATGATGTCACAAAATCTAATTTACATATGCAAATGAACATTTTTGGTAGGCAAATCTGAACAATTACAACTGTATAGCATTGGGATAGAATTTTTGATCTTTGATTACTTTTTTATTATATGCACGATTTTGGATCTGTAAAATGCATGCTAAACATTGGGATATTCATATTTTTTCTACCCATTTACTTTTTTGAAAAAAATCGGCAAATATTTTTTCATGTGCATTTCAAAAATGTGAAAATATGGTTTACAAATACGCTAATTTTATATGTATTAAAAATAAAAAGGTGAAAATTTTTACATCCTGTAAAAATGTAAACATTTCATAATTAAGATCAGAATTTTAATTATCCATTTATCTCAAATAAAAAATTCTTACTAGTTAATTGGAAATGACAAGTTTATGACCATAATCAGTGACAACGATTTCTTGTCAATCAAGGTAAATTTTTCGAGCCTGTGACGTCACGGCGGAAACTCCTATAGTAGAACAATACAAAAATCTAATCTACGATTAAATCAAATCAAGTTTTAGTATTGCGGACACTGGTATAGTATTAAAAACAGAAAAAGTGCGCTTTTTATATATATGGTTAAATTGTAAGACGTTTTAGTAGTGAGGACACTGTTGTAATATAACCAGAGCAAAAGTTCCCTGTCTTTTATATTCATGATCAAATAATATCAACTTTAAGTATTGTGGACACCGGTAAGACATAAAATAGAGAAAAAGTTCCTATTCTTTTATATTTATGGTTTTTAGTATTGCAACCACTGGTATAATATAAAATAGAGAAAAAGTGCTATTTCTTTTATATTTATGGTTGAATTATATCAAGTTTTAGTATTGCTGACACCGGTATGATATAAATTAGAGAAAAAGTGCCCTTTCTTTTATATTTATGGTTAAATTTTATCAAGTTATAGTATTGTGGACACCGGTATAATATGAAATAGAGAAAACGTGCCCTTTCTTTTATATTTATGGTTAAATTATATTTAGTTCAGTATTGCAGACACCGGTATAATATAAAAGAGAGAAGAAGTGCCCTTTCTTTTACATTTATGGTTAAATTAAATCAAGTTTTAGTATTGCAGACACCGGTATAATATAAAATAGAAAAAACGTGACCTTTCTTTTATATTTATTTTTAAATTTTATCAAATTTATTATTGCGGACACCGGTTTAATATGAAATAGTCAAAAAATGCCCTTTCTTTTATATTTATGGTTAAATTATATGAAGTTAATTTTAGTATTGGCGACACCGTTATAATATGAAATAGAGAAAAAATGCTCTTTCTTTTATATTCATGGTTAAATCATAGGAAGTTTTAGTATTGTGGACACTGGTATAATATAAAATAGAAAAAAAGTGTCCTTTCTTTTATATTTACGGTGAAATTATATTAACTTTTAGCAGTGCAGACACCGGTATAAAATAAAATGGAGAAAAAGTGCCCTTTCTTTTACATTTATGGTTAAATAATATCAAGTTTTAGTATTGCTGACACTGGAATAATATAAAATGAAAAAAAGTGCCTTTTCTTTTACATTTATGGTTAAATTATATCAAGGTTTAGTATTGTGGACACCGGTATAATATAAAATAGAGAAAAAGTACATTTTCTTTCAGACTTATGGTTAAATTATAGCAAGTTTTAGTATTGTGGACACCGGTATAATATGAAATAGTCAAAAAGTGTCAATTCTTTAATATTTATGGTTAAATTATATAAAGTTTTAGTATTGTCGACACCGCTATAAGTGAAAAAGAGAAAAAATGCCTATTCTTCTATGTTTATGGTTAAATGATAAGAAGTTTAAGTATTGCGGACACCGTATAATATGAAATGGAGAAAACGTGCTCTTTCTTTTATATTGATGGTTAAAATATATCAAGTTTTAGTTTTGTATACATTGGTATAATATAAAATGAAAAAAGTGCCTTTTCTTTTACATTTATGGTTAAATTATATCAAGGTTTAGTATTGTGGACACCGGTATAATATAAAATAGAGAAAAAATACATTTTCTTTCAGACTTATGGTTAAATTATAGCAAGTTTTAGTATTGCGGACACCGGTATAATATGAAATAGTCAAAAAGTGCCCTTTCTTTTATATTTATGGTTAAATTATATAAAGTTTTAGTATTGTCGTCACCGCTATAATTGAAATAGAGAAAAAATGCCCTTTCTTCTATATTTATGGTTAATTGATAGGACGTTTAAGTATTCCGGACACCGTATAATATAAAATGGAGAAAAAGTGCCCTTTCTTTTATATTTATGGTTAATTGATAGGAAGTTTAAGTATTGCGGACACCGTATAATATAAAATGGAGAAAAAGTGCCCTTTCTTTTATATTTATGGTTAAAATATATCAAGTTTTAGTTTTGTATACATTGGTATAATATGAAATAGAGAAAAGGTGCCCTTTCTTTTATATTGAATTGTTAAATCATATGAAGCTTTAGTATTGCGGAAATCGTTGAAATATGACACAGAGAAAAAGTTCCCGTTCTTTTACATTTATGACTAAATTATATGAAGTTTTAGCAATGTTGACACCAGTATAATATATAATAGAGAAAAAAAATGCCCTTTCTTTTATATTTATGGTTAAATGATAGGAAGTTTTAGTATTGTGGACACAGGTATAATATAAAATAGAGAAAAAGTGCCCTTTCTTTTATATCTCTTGTTAATTTATATCAAGTTTTAATATTGCGGACACTGGTTTAATATGAATAGAGAAAAGGTGCCCTTTCTTTTATATTCATGGTCAAATTATATCAAGTTTTAGTATTGCAGACACCGGTATAATATTAAATATAGAAAAGGTGCCCTTTCTTTTATATTGATGGTTAAATCATATGAAGTTTTAGTATTGCGGACACCGTTATATTATGAAATAGAGAAAAATTGCCCGTTATTTTATATTTATGATTAAATTATATCAAGTTCTGCAATTGCGGACACGGGTATAATATAAAATAGAGAAAAGGTTCCCTTTCTTTTATATTCATGGTCAAATTATATCAAGTTTTAGTATTGCGGACACCGGAATAATATAGAATAGACAAAAAGTGGCTTTTCTTATATATTCATGGTGAAATTGTATCAAGTTTTAGTATTGCGCACACCGGTATAATATAAAATGGAGAAAAAGTGCCCTTTCCTATATATTTATGGTTAAATCATATGAAGTTATAGTGTTGCAGACACTGGTATAATATAAAATAGAGAAAAAAGTGCCTTTTCTTTTGTATTTATGGTTAAATTATATCAAGTTTTAGCATTGCAGACACCGGTATAATATAAAATGGATTAAAAGTGCCCTTTCTTGTACATTTATGGTTAAATTATATCAAGTTTAAGTATTGCTGACACTGGAATAATGTAAAATGAAAAAAAAATGCCCTTTCTTTTACATTTATGGTTAAATTATATCAAGTTTTAGTATTGTGGACACCGGTATAATATTAAATAGAGAGAAAGTGCCCTTTCTTTTTTATTTATGGTTAAATTATATCAAGTTATAGTATTGCGTACACCGGTATAATATAAAATAGAGAAAAAGTGCATTTTCCTTTATATTTATGGTTAAATCATATCAAGTTATAGTGTTGCGGACACTGGTATAATATAAAATAGAGAAAAAGTGCCCTTTCTTTTATATTTATGGCTAAATTATATTAACTTTTAGTATTGCAGACACAGGTATAATATAAAATAGAGAAAAAGTGCCCATTCTTTTACATTTATGGTTAAATTATAATAAGATTTAGTATTGCTGACACCGAAATAATATAAAATGAAAAAAGTGCCCTTTCTTTGACATTAATGGTTAAATTATATCAAGTTTTAGCATTGCGGACACTGGTATAATATAAAATAGAGAAAAAGTGCCCTTTTTATATTTATGGTTAAATTATAGTATTAAGTTAAGTTTTAGTATTGCGGATACGATATAATATGAAATAGTCAAAAAGTGCCCTTTCTTTTATATCTATGGCTAAAATAATAAAGTTTTAGTATTGCCAACACCGTTATAATATGAAATAGAGAAAAAATGCCCTTTCTTTTATATTTTATGGTTAAATGATAGGAAGTTTTAGTTTTGCGGACACCGCTATAATATAAAATAGAGAAACAAGTCCCATTCTTTTATATTTATTGCTTAATTATATCAACTTCAGTTTTGTGTACATCGGTATAATATGAAATAGAGAAAAAGTGTCCTTTCTTTTATATTGATTGTTAAATCATGTGAAGCTTTAGTATTGCGGAAATCGTTATAATATGACAAAGAGAAAAAGTTCCTGTTCTTTTACATTTATGATTAAATTATATCAAGTTTTAGTAATGCGGACACCAGTATAATATAAAATAGAGAAAAAATGCCCTTTCTTTTAAATTTATGGTTGAATTATAGGAAGTTTTAGTATTGCGGACACCGGTATAGTATAAAATAGAGAAAAAGTGGCCTTTCTTTTATATCTGTTGTTAAATTATATCAAGTTTTAATATTGCGGACACTGGTTTAATATGAATAGAGAAAAAGTGCCATTTTTTATATTCATGGTCAAATTATATCAAGTTTTAGTATTGCGGACACCGGTATAATATAAAATAGAGAAAAAGTGCCCTTTCTTTTATATTGATGGTGAAATTGTATCAAGTTTTAGTATTGCGGACACCGGTATAATATAAAATGGAGAAAAAATGCCCTTTCCTATATATTTATGGTTAAATTATATCAAGTTCTGTTATTGCGGACACAGGTATGATTTAAATAGAGAAAAGGTGCCCTTTCTTTTATATCTGTTGTTAAATTATATCAAGTTTTAATATTGCGGACACCGGTTTAATATGAATAGAGAAAAAGTTCCCTTTCTTTAATATTCATGGTCAAATTATATAAAGTTTTAGTATTGCGGACACCGGTATGATCTAAAATAGACAAAAAGTGCCCTTTCTTGTATATTCATGGTGAAATTGTATCAAGTTTTAGTGTTGCGGACACCGGTATAACATAAAATGGAGAAAAGGTGCCCTTTCCTATATATTTATGGTTAAATTATATCAAATTTTAGAATTGCGAACACCGGTGTAATATAAAACAGAGAAAAGTGCCCTTTCTTTTATATTTATGGTTAAAGTATATCAGGTTTTAGTATTGAAAATATTGGCATAATATTAAATGGAGGGAAGTGTCCTGTCTTCTATATTTATGGTTTAATTATAGAAAGTTTTAGTATTGCGGATATTTGTATAAAATTGAATAGAGAAAATGTGCCCTTTCTTCGGTATTTAGTTATTTCTTATTTTATTTATGGGTAAATTATAGAAAGTTTTAGAATTGTGTAAAAGTAAATTCAAAGTAAAGTTTTTTCTAGGTTCATTACTATATATCAGGAATTTTTTATTTAACTTAAATTATTTCTTTTTATTAAAATTGCTTATTTTTTTCTGACATTATTACAAAATTTTAAGTTTTTGTCGACCCTACTCTGATATTGTTACGGCAAAAGAAGAGACGGAATTCTCGGCAGAAAGTTTGTAACACTGATGTCACATATGGCGTTACATATGGAAACCCGACTATTTTCTTTTGTCAAAATCAACCGTGGTTTAATCTATATGTACTAGTATCACATTGTAAATTACTATTTTATTTATACCGTGAAATTTTAAGTCTCGACTTTCTTTGCACGCTCATATTTTTCATTTCGAGTTCGTTTCATGAAAATATATAAGATTATTTAACCGACACGGTACACGATACACGATTGAGAACGAATCGTGTGCGCTCAACGTGTAAATCGTGTGCGTTCATCGTGTGAATCGTGTGCGTGTATCCATCGCTGTACAACACACATTTTGTGTGTTCTGCTTATTTTACTGCGAACATGGAGATAAAAAATGACAATTTTAGGAAAAATTTGTTGGGTTAGGGGGTAAGAATTTCAGAAGTCAGAGTCATATTAAACACTCCTTGTTTTTCTTAGCAATGTTTAACGACAAGTTATATATCCCTCAAAACAATTAATTGGTATATCTGCAGATATATCATCCAGATTTTGAATGTATAACGATTTTACTGTGAACTTTGCACAAATATGAATGTAAAAAATGCCAATTTTCACCAATTTCGGGCAAATTATTGAGTTTAAGACAACAAATTGCTGTTAAAATTCGAAATCACAATATAATGCATGCAACATTGTCATTAACACACACAATTTGCGTGTTCTGGTTATTGTTTTGCGAACATATACAAAACAATTGACAATTTAAGGGTAAATTTGTTGGGGTAGGGGTAAGGTTTATTGATGTAGGAAGTTTAAAATACTTCAAAATTGCCATAAATGGTACTACTTGTATAGAGGACATTATGTACTTCTATTTTATACCAACTTTTCATGAATTTGAGACATTCATAGTTAAGATGAAGGAAAAAGGGGACAAACTTGTGGATTAAGAATTATGAAATAAAAAACATACTTGTTTCTAAGGACCATCCAACGTTCACAATTTCGAGAAAAATCTTTTATAACGTATTGGGTATAGAAATGGTAGTTATGTAGCTTATATCATAGGTTATCATTCTAAACCATATTTTTTTTTATAACTGAGAGGTACCAATCAACAATTTGAAGCAATTGAAAGAAAAACATTTTTATCAAAAACGAAATTTTTCCCGAATTTCGTTTGGTGGGTGTAAAAAAAGGGGACTGTTCTAACATTGAGTGCAGGTAATGCTCATGTTTAATTTTGAAGAGGGGATATGGAAGGACTGAAAAATATGGGTGGGGTTTATAAGTGGGGTGGGGTGTACGGGGTTATTCAAGCCCATGGGCTAATTCTTGAAAGTTATCAAAAATGAATGTAAGACATTTGTTTTCTGTACTGTACAAACATTTAATTTCTAAGCAGGAATAGTATCATAAGATAGATTGTTCTTGGCAATCAGGCCAAATGATCGTACAGTTCCTAGAAAATGAATAATTTTTTGTTCCAGGAAATGTTGTTGTTTCTCACTTGCACTCGTGTTATTAAAGTCGGTTACATGCATGTCAATTATGCTGTGATTGGCTCGCCGAAAATGCTCACCGACTTTGGAATTTTTCCATTAGTGACGCTCTCTTAATGTTCAACAAAGCGATCACCAAATTTCGACAGGTCTCACCCACATAGATTATCTTGCAGCGTCTACAACAAACAGCATGCACTACTTTTTCAGTGGTGCATGCACGACCATTTTTTAATGAGGAGACGTCAGCAGATTCTACTACTTCATCTGTATCCCAAGTAAAAGAACAAGTCACTCAGCAAGATTGCTTACATTTTCTAGTACCCTTGTATTTACACGGATTTAGAGGAGTAATAGTCTTTAAGGAGCTAGTAACAGGGTGATATTTTAGACTCTTTGATTTCCTAAGGTCGCAATAGGAGGCACATCCTGAAGACCTGCAGATATGTGTTCGTCCTTGAGAGTTATGGATTTAAAGCTAACGATCAAAATATTTTAACTGTTTCGTTGTGATGGTGGTATGTCAGGATCAACGGAACACGGTCGTCGGTATTACTCACCCTCTTCTGCATAGCCGCAAGTTTGGAACTGAACTCATAGCTCAATCCAAAACTTTCCTGGAATAGCCTTTCTTATAAAAAAGGGATTTCATTCTCAGACTGATACTTTGAATCCCAAAATTCTGCTTGGCACTACAAATACGACGAAGTCGCAAGAATCGTGACTTCGCAAAGGCATCTTTGATTGACTTTGGAAGACAGGACCAATAATTTAAGTTACAGAGGACGTCTGTCGATTTATAAAACAGTGAAGATGTAATTTGAACATCCTTTATGGTACAATTAATGTCGAGGAAAGAGAGACTTTGTCGGAATTTGGTTTGAAAGTACAGGTGGTAATAAATTTCCTCAATAGAACGAAAAGATGTTTTGAACATGCATCTAATATCAAACTGAATATACTTTGAACTTAAATAGTAGTGTTGTCACTTTTATTTATTAAAGAATGCCCTTAAACAAGTCTTTATCTTTATATAAAAAATCGTTTTGTTTTAGAAAACGCATTTTGCATCAAAACAGTTTTTTTTTTCTGAAAGTTCACAGTTCACATGATAACCAAGTTTTTGAACGCACGATTCCGTCGAATGGAAAAAGAATAATCAATGACAGCACTTTGTTTAGGGCAATGTCCATCAGATAATTGGCCTCTAGAAGTGTGCTATGTTTTACTACTTGTATTTTTAATTGATTTCCAATAAGATTGTGATTTGAATATTGATTACAAATTCACACTTAATATTATGTATTTTCTGGTAGATGGACATCGCAATTAAAGGCTCTGAATAGGTGTTATTCCATTGAAGAACTGATTTTTTACTTCATATACCTAATAAGAACTTCAAATCCCTATAGCTGTTTGGAAAAAAAATAGCACTGTAGCTCTTTTCCCTCCTGAATATTAATTGATATTACATAATGCAATAAATTTCGAAATTTATACTTAGCCAACGACTGTTCAATATATTAGACATTTGTTCAGGGTCACACAATGAGTCAACATAAACCATGATAAACGACAAACTAAGCAGAACATAAACAAAAGCCGCGAAATAAATCGCGAACAGTGGAATATCCTAAGGACAGGAATGTCATCAGGTGTTTCAGAATGTTAAGAATGTTATTTACCACATGATTCATCCGGCATACAGCCAGTTAAAATTTTATGGGAGAAGAAATGTTTGGTGGCTGACTTATAAATACCAATATCTAACCCTTTCACAAAAACCAGTTTCAATCTGTGGTGCATATTATTGCTGTTTCCCTCATTACACTTATTTCCGAGTTAAGCTCATAAACATCACCGACAAAGACAAAAAAACAGTGTGACAGATAACACAGCATAGAAAATAAAAACGCTGATAGTGTGACCTCACACTGAATGTAATATCAGGGCAAGCATGATCTGCTTCACATGTGGTGCCTGTCACACTGTTAGTGTAAAGTCCGATGTATGTCAAATTCGATGTGCAATCCGGTAATAAATCCGGATCTTTTGACAAACATCTATCTTCATTTGTTGAATTGACACATTTCATTGTATCAACCCGTTAGATAGTGGTAACGACCATAAACAAATTGAATATAATTATTAAAAGTTGTTGAAAATAAATGATTCAGTTCGAAAAGAAAAAAAATAAAATGCTGCTGTCAGCTAAAAAAAGATGCTTTCAATAGACCTTAAATAATTCTGGTTCATCTATTTCATAGGGATCAAAGGAGAAAATGAGGTTGATAGATGGTTTGTTTGCTGTATTTGCTAATCTAAGATGTAAGTATGTTGGCTCTTTGTTTTATATTAGCCCCTTTTTCACGAATATCAATAACACATAAAGCTTCTTCGGCTATTTTTGTTTATCTGGAAATGTATTTTATAATTTGTAAGTACTGATGTGCAAACCAAAAGAAAAAAATTATCAGTAAAATAGCTTTTGCTTGACAGAAATGGAAAAACAAACACGCATGAAAAATTCGAGGAGCGTATTAACAAAACGTTCGAAAAATGTTATAATTAAAGCAAGCGACGACTACAAATCAAATTAACGATATATATACGCTACTAAAACTAAACGCTGCTAGTGTAAATCTGAACAAAAATCAGATGACATCAAGCCACTGATATCAAACGTGACGTGACATGGTAAATTTAAATGATAAATACAATAATTTGATTAGTTAACGTTTGAAATATGAAGCGATTTTTTTTTGGAAAAATAGTATTAAGAAAAATCTCCTTTACATGATTCAGGTGATTTTCCATCAAAGATATAATGGTATTGTTGTTCTTTGATGACTAATACAAACAAATATCAAAGCAAACAGGAAGGCAGGGCAAATCTAAAATAAAAATCGAAATGCATGACAAATAATTGTTAACACAAATTGAGACATAACACAAAGAGGTAACAAATAAATACAAATGAAAAAATAACGACACAAAACGTAAGCAATAGTAGTATAAATCCTACAAAAACTAGAGGTATTATTATGTAATTCGGAAGGCTAATTGAATGCTTAATTAATTGTGTATAAGAATAAATGAGATGGCAGTTAATTGAATTTAGACCATGTTAGTGTAATACATGAGAAAAAATTGAAAAAGAAAAAAAAATCATAATTTTTGACATTAGTGTCATAGAGAACACTAAAACACTTTCACAGGCCAAATGTATTTTTGAAGAATGATTTGTATATTACATGCATTTTTGAAATGTATGATGAAAATTACTGAACGTTAATACAATAAAATAATATTTCTTTTTTGTATTCAGTTGTACATCTGTGTAATATCCATGTTTGCCTAACATGGAGTGTTCGAACTGATCATCTTGACTTAAAATGCAGAGTTAACAATTTATTTCACGCAGTAAAAATCATCGATAATATGAAAATAGAACAAGGATATTGTGTTCATCCTATTCCAGTTCCGGACTGTTATGGACACAACAAAAACGTCAAGGTCACCCAAAACAACAAGACAAATATCACAACATTGACAATAACAGGGAAAGTTGATCAACATTTCAACGGAGAGTGGAAATGTGCACATGGAACAAATGTTGATGTCGCTTTTGTGAATGTAACTGTACTTATAAAGAAGGGTAAATTGATACATAATAATTTATATTCCTGACTGAAAACCTTCTGATTGAAAAATCATACTGAATCAGACTTCTTCATATACATGTAAACTGTTGACTAAATGATTAGGACTAGGTTGATTTGGGGTTTAAAAGCTAAAGATGCATCATGAAAGTATTGCAAAATTTTTTACAACGAATATATTCCTCTTTCCATGGTTCCTACTTGTCATTAACATAATTCTTATTCGATAGATATTTACAACATGAATAGTAGATTAAAGAGAAAAGAAAACAGAAAAACATTCAGTAGCCAAACACTACAATTACAGGCAATAATCCACTCGAAACTGCACTAGAAAAAAACATAAATGAAAGATAAAAGACAAAGGTTAATAGTTATAGGAAGTGGGGAACGCTGGACTTTGTACTGGCAAATTTGTACCGGCAATGGCAAGCTAGTGGTAGCTTTAAAACAGTTTATGTTACCCTATAGTTAAAAAAATCGTTAAAGTTCCTCGGAGCCATGTGTCTCGCCTGTTCAGTAAGGTATCATTATAATCAAGACAATACTAATGTTCATAAACTTTCCGTATTCCAAAAAATAACTGGTCTTTAGGCGTTTCAGGAAATTCACCAAAATTGGAATCAAATATTTTTGCAATTAAGGTATTAAAAATGACTGTTTTCACCAAAATGTATTTAAAATGGTTGGTTGCTGGGCAGAATTCCAAAAATAACAGATCTTGAAGAGTTTCAGGAAATTTACCAAATTGGAATCAACTATTTTTTGCAATTTCATTATTGAAATTACTGCTTTCACCAATATATTTTTTAAAAAAAGTATGGTTGCTAGGAAGAATTCCAAAAATCAATTGGTCTAAGAGCGTTCCAGGAAATTTACCAAAAATCGGAATCAATACTTTTTTTGCAATTTTACACATTTCAAATTTACTCAAAAAACCTTGTTTGCTAAGTAGAATTTCAAAAAATTGCATGTCTTGGATAGTTTCACGAAATTTACCAATGTTGGAATCAAATATTTTTGCAATTCCATTATTAAATTACTGTTTTCATCAATATATTTGAAAAAAGTATGGTTGCTAGGTAAAATTCCAAAAATAATTGGTCTGAGAGAGTTCCAGTAAATTTATCAAAAATCAGAATCAAGCAATTTTATTCATTAAAATGTTTGTTTATTTCAAATTTACTCAAAAACCATGTTAAGAAGAATTCCAAAAATTTGCATGTCTTGAACACTTTCAGGAAATTTACCAATGTTGGAATCCTGTTTTTGAATTCTTAGGCATTCAAAATTATGCTTGGTATTAAAGAATTGCCTTATTTTCTTAATTATATGCAAAAATTTCAAAAATTATTGGTCTTCGATATTTTCAGAAAATTTACCAAAGTTGGAACCTGAATGAAAATTCCAACAGTTTGTTACATATCTGCACACTGCATGCAGCAATGTCCAATTTTATTGTAATTCTGTTAAGACACAAACACTTAATTCACTTTCTACAAAACTTTTATCTGTAGATTTAGCAAAAAACTAAGTCCAAATACGCAAAAATATGGACCCCCAAAAAAACAATTTTTTTCCGCTGGAGATAATTTCCTGACCATCATCTAACTTCTGATAACTTTTTAATAAATTCCAACAAGATTTAATAACTTTATCCAACTTCTAAAAAACTTAAATCTGTGCGTTAACATTCAATTTAAAAAAAAACTAAGTCCAAATGCGGAAAAAATTAGGAAAAACGGAAGAAATAAATTTCAAAATTTTCATCTGGAGGTAATTTTTCTAACATTTTCTAGCTTCTGACCAGTTTTTATGACATAAGATTTAATAAATTTATTCAACGTCTAAAAAACTTTAATTTGTGGGTAAATATTAAAAACTTAGTCTAAACACGGAAAAACACACAAAAAAAATTAAAAAAAAAATTCCAATTTTTTTAGCTGGAGGTAATTTTCTGAATCCCAACGCCAATTAAACTGATCAGTGTAGAATATCATTTCGATATCAACCATGACGTAAAGGATTTAAGTTACATCCCAATTTCTCTGGATCTTTTATCAGTTTCTGGCATTTTTAACAACATTTCAGTGAAAAGAGTATGAGAAATTTCTTTGGTAATATGCTGCTTGCGAGTCACGCCCATATAGATATCAAATGATCATAACATTAAAAATTTATATAATTAGACGAGTGACCGAGACTGGACATTTTCAATTTTAATGCACCCATGTGACATGCAGGTAAATTGCATATCGTTGGAAAGAGGAAAATGAGTACAATTCGATAAGACCTGTCGTCATTGTGAAATATGGTACAATTTTCAAAAAAATTAGGTCAAAGGTCAAATAACAAGTTTTGCATTAATTTGAATTTAGATGGAAATTTTAATTTTTTTCAATGTTTAATGACTGAATTTTCAAATGATTGTATTTGTTGAACAAAAGCATTGTTTGTCATTAATTTCATGCGTAAAATTGAATCGCTGTGACGTTTTATGACGTCATTTCACCCCCACATTTGCAATTTGGTATGCTGAACAGCAGTATACAAACATTTGTGCATTTTTCTAACTATAAACATTATATTTTATGTTTCATATGATTTTGTTTTAACAAGCAGGAAATATTGATAATTTATAAACCAAAAAATACAATAAATATATCATTGAATAGACAAAGAACGACGTCATACACAAAGCAGAAATACAAAGTCAAATATGCACTTTTACGATATCCGCATAAACACAAGTTTAAATGCAATTTCGTAACTCAAAATATACAAATGTAGTCTACTGATAAAGTCAGTACTTGGATTTATAGATTTGGATAGTGAGTATCGGACGAGGACGCAGTCCGAGGTCAATCAGGTTTGAAAATCCATCATTGACCGAACTTGCAAAGCTAAATTTGTTTTATTACTCTATGGCATTATTCTTGCTGTAATAAAGGTGTATAGTGCATTCAATTAGCATACCTCATGTGTCAAAATAGAGAATGTTATATACTATTTATGGAAATACCAGGTTTTAACGATTAAATTGGACAGAATGAGGAAAATTTACAGAACGTCGTGTGACGTCAATTACACCGCACAAATAACATTATAAAAATATGAATTAGTTTTCCAGACTAAAAAGAATGTTTAATCAACAGAAAAAATATTTATAGATCCTGGATTTTTTCCGAATAAGACCACTCTACATTGTGCGCGATAGAACTCTGTTAGTTAAATGTAGTTTTAAATGTAGCATTTTAGTTCATTTCAACCAATCTTCACATTGTGATTTACGTCATTTCTGTTTGTTGTAGATTGTGGGTAAGAGAGGCTAAGTGATTTTTTACGATATTACCCAGATCATCATGAAGTCGTTGTATGTCGGTTCTCACGACTCAAAACACTTTGCCAAGTCCCAACAACACCAAAATGAAATTTTGTCTTTCTTCATTTCTCAACAAAAAGACTCTATTTTGGCAAAAGTATTACTACTCCGATCAGGTTCTAAACTGTCCTCCGCTTTTTGAAAGACATGGTGATTTCAAGATGAAGAACAACAATAAAACCGTTGTTCCACTGCTTATTTTTACCATGTCGTAAACACTTTGTCGCATGTGCATTTACTCCATATCCTTTCATTTTTTAATAAACTTAATCAGACAAAAACTTTTCCGACAGGCGTTAAATTGAAATATAGACGCCCATAATGGGGCCTTACCGCACATTAAATGAAGTCCTTGTCATGAAATGACATGAGAACTTTCCTTTGGTCAACAGCTGCTGTATTAAAATCAACACAATCATTAGATTTAAGCTTTGCTTTACCATTTGTAGAGACTTTTGGGCCCATGATCAGTCTTATGGAGGCTGAACATTTCAAAATCAGCTATGCTGGAACTATCTGATCTTCAAATAAACTGCAAAAACATGACTATGCAACTATTCAACTGAACTCAATATCGGCAATAACATGGTCGAAATGAAATTATGTTGATTTTGTGTGATTTAAAGAAGTAAATTATTGAAGAAAACTGATATCAAAAGTACTTTTTTAACTTTTTGCTGTAGTCTTGTTATTATATAACAGAGATGGTACCAATGTAAGCCATACCATGGCCTGTCTTTGTTTTTAAATCTCCAAAGTCTCGTTCTTTTCCTATTTTGAAAATAGAAGACTTGTCGTGTATTGTTACATTTTGTCTTTTTTTTATTATTATCATTATTTTTATTAATTCTTTTTGTATTTTATACTTTTTATACACGCTGAGATTGGTTAATGTGTACATCAAAATGTGTCAAGAATGGGTTGATGGGTCAAGCAACTTGTTTAATTCTCTTGACAGATGCATTAATTTGTCCTACTTACCATTTCTTGTCTACATATAGTCCTATTAAATGGGGCCAAAGCAAGATTCCCATACAAGGGAACACTTGTAGAGTAGTTTGATGCATTTGTGGTGGAAAAAAAACAGAAAATGTAGATGATAGTAGATTTAGTATATTTACTTGTAAACAATTTGCAAAAAGTTTCATGAACTTTCAGCAGGTACATTTACGTTACAAATTAACAAATACCAAACATGCAGTAAAATAAGAAAATTCAAAACATAAAAAACATACAAAAAATAGTTAAAAGCCGATAGGGATCAAATACTAAAAGGGGCATAAAAGCGTAATAGTGAGATAAGGACGGAACTGATATTAAATGTACTTATTTCAAAGCACACGT
>MJUU01071538.1:0-39079 GCA_002080025.1 Modiolus philippinarum
CAGTTATTTACATAAGGGTTAGGGTTACAGTTATTTCCATTAGGGGTAGGGTTACAGTTATACGCATTTGGGGTAGGTTTACAATATTATACATAACCGGAAGGATTACAGTTATATACGATAGGGCAGGGTTACAGTAATATACCTTAGGGGTAAGGTTACTGTTAAATAGATTAGTGTTAGGTTTACATTTATATAAATAGGGCGTAGGGTTAGAGAAATATACATAAGGGGTTAGGCGCACATTTATATACATTGGGGTTAGGAATACAGCTATACACATTGAGGCTAGGGTTACAGTTATATTCATTAATGGTAGGGTTACAGTTGTATACATTAGGGGTAGGGTTACATTTATATACATTAGGGTAAGGGTTACAGTTATATACATAAAGGGTAGGGTTACAGTTATATACATGACGGTTAGGGTTACAGTTATATACAGTAGGGTCAGGGCTATAGTTATTTACATTAGGGGTACTGTTACAGTTATTTACATTAGGGTTAGGGTTAGAGTTATTTACATTATTGGCAGGGTTACAGTTATTTAAATTAGGGTTAGGGTTACAGTTATTTACATTAGGGGTAGGGTTACAGTTATTTACATTAGGGTTAGGGTTACAGTTATTTACATTAGGGTTAGGGTTACAGTTATTTACATTATGGTTAAGGCTACAGGTATTAACATTAGGGGTAGGGTTACAGTTGTTTACATTAGGGTAAGAGTTACAGTTATTTACAGTAGGGGCAGGGTTGCAGTTAATTACATTAGGATTAGGGTAACAGTTATTTCCATTAGGGTTAGGATTACAGTTCTTTACATTAGGGGTAGGGTTACAGATATTTACATAAGGGGTTAGGTTAGATTTATTTTCATTAGTGTTAAGGATACAGTTATTTACATTAGGGGTTGGGTTATTGTTATTTACATTAGGGTTACAGTGGTTTACATTAGGGGTAGGATAACAGTTATTTACATTAGGGGTAGGGTTACATTTATTTAAATTAGGATTAGGGTAACAGTTATTTACATTAGGGCTAGGGTTACACTTATTTACATTAGGGCTAGGGTTACAGTTATTTACATTACTGGTAGGATTAGAGTTATTTATATTAGGGTTAGGGTTACAGTTGTTTACATTAGGGTTAGGGTTAGGGTTAATTACATTAGGGTTATTGTTACAGTTATTTACCTAAGGGCTAGGGTTACAGTTATTTACATTAGGATTAGAGTTAGGGTTATTTACATTAGGGATATTGTTACAGTTAATTACATTACGGTTAGGATTACAGTTATTTACATTAAGATTAGGGTAACAGTTATTTACATTAGGGTTAGGGTTATATACATGAAGGGTAGGGTTACAGTTATAAACATAACAGTTAGGGTAACAGTTATATACATAACGGTTAGGGTTACAGTTATATATAGTAGGGTTAGGGCTACACTTATTTACATTAGTTGTAGGGTTACAGTTATTTATATTAGGGTTAGGCTTACAGATATTTGCATTAGGGTTAGGGTTACATTTATTTACATTAGGGTTAGGATTACAGTTATTTACATTAGGGGGGGGGGGGGTTAGAGTTATTTACATTAGGGTTAAGTCTACAGTTATTTACATTAGGTCTAGGGTTACAGTTATTTACATTAGGGTTGGAGTCACAGTTATTTATATTAGGGGCAGGGTTACAGCTATTTACATTAGGGTTAGGGTAACAGTTATTTATATTAGGGGTAGGGTAACAATTATTTACATTTGGGCTTGGGTTACAGTTATTTACATTAGGGGTACTGTTACAGTTATTAACATTAGGGTAAGGGTTAGAATTATTTACATTAGGGGCAGGGCTACAGTTATTTATATTAGGGATAGGCTTACAGATATTTGCATTAGGGGTAGGGCTACATTTATTTACATTAGGGTTAGGGTTACAGTTATTTACATTAGGGGTTTACAGTTATTTGCATTAGGGTTAAATCTAAAGTTATTTACATTAGGGGTAGGCTTACAGTTATTTACATTAGGGTTGGAGTCATAATTATTATTTATATTAGGGGCAGGGTAACAGTTATTTACATTAGGGTTAGGGTAACAGTTATTTACATTAGGGGTAGGGTTACAATTATTTACATTTGGGGTAGGGTTACAGTTATTTACATAAGGGGTTGGGTTATAGTTATTTTTATTAGGGTTAAGGATACAGTTATATACATTAGGGGTAGGGTTATTGTTATTTACATTAGGGTTAGGGTTACAGTTATTTATATTAGGGGTAGGGTTACAGTTATTTACATTAGGGTTAGGGTTAGTTATTTACATTAGGGGTAGTGTTACAGATATTTGCATTAGGGGTAGGGTTACAGTTATTTACATTAGGGTTAGGGCTACAGTTATTTACATTAGGGTAAAGTTTACAGTTATTTACATTAGGGGTACGGTTACAGTTATACACATTTGGGGTAGGTTTACAGTATTATGCATAAGGGGAAGGATTTCAGTTATATACATTAGGGCAGAATTACAGTTATATACCTTAGGGGTAGGGTTACTGTTAAATAGAAGAGGGTTAGGTTTACATTTATATAAATAGGGCGTAGGGTTAGAGAAATGTACATTAGGGTTAGGCGAACACTTATATACATTGGGGTTAGGAATACAGCTATACACATAGAGGCTAGGGTTACAGTAATATTCATTAAAGGTAGGGTTACAGTTGTATACATTAGGAATAGGGTTACATTTATATACATTAAAGAAAGGGTTACAGTTATATACATAAAGGGTAGGGTTACAGTTATATACATAACGGTTAGGGTTATAGTTATATAAAGTAGGTTTAGGGCTACAGTTATTTACATTAGGGGTAGGGTTACAGTTATTTATATAAGGTTTAGGGTTACAGTTATTTACATTAGGGGTAGGGTTACAGTTATTTACATTACGGTAAGGGTTACAGTTATTTACATTAGCGGTAGGGTTACAGCTATTTACATTAAGGTTAGGGTTACAGTAATTTACATTACTGGTAGGAATAGAGTTATTTACATTAGGGTTAGGGTTACAATTATTTACATAAGGGCTAGGGTTACAGTTATTTACATTAGGGTGAGGGTTACGGTTATTTACATTAGAGTAAGGGTTACAGTTATTTACATTAGGTATAGTGTTATAGTTATTTACATTAAGGGTAAGGTTACAGTTATTTACATTAGGGTTAGGGCTACTGTTATTTACATTAGGGTTAGGGTTACAGTTATACACATTTTGGGTAGGTTTACAGTTATATACATAAGGGGAAGGATTACAGGTGTATGCATTAGGGCAGGGTTACAGTAATATACATTAGGGGTAGGGTTACTTTTACAGAGATTAGGGTTACGTTTACATTTATTTAAATAGGGTGTAGGGTTAGAGAAATATACATTAGGGTTAGGCGCACATTTTTACACATTGGGATTAGGAATACAGCTATACACATAGGGGCTAGGGTTACATGTATATACATTAATTGTATGGTTACAGTTGTATACATAAGGGGTAGGGTTACATTTATATACATTAGGGTAAGGGTTACAGTTATATACATAAGGGATAGGGTTACAGTTATATACATAACGGGTAGGGTTACAGTTATATACATTAGGGTTAGGGCTACAGTTATTTACATTAGGGGTACTTTTACAGTTATTTACATTAGGGTTAGGGTTAGAGTTATTTACATTAGGGACAGGGCTACAGTTATTTATATTAGGGTTAGGCTTACAGATATTTACATTAGTTGTAGGGTGAAATTTATTTACATTAGGGTTAGGGTTTCAGTTATTTACATTAGGGTTAGGGTTACAGTTATTTACATTAGGGTTAAGTCTACAGTTATTTACATCAGGGGTAGGGTTACAGTTATTTACATTAGGGTTGGAGTCACAGTTATTTATATAAGGGTTAGGGTAACAGTTACAGTGAAACCTGTCTAATCCGACACCTGAGTATTCAAACATCCTGTGAAATCCGACATGATTTAATTGTCCCAAAGATAGCTTTTATATGCTTTTTAAACCTGAGTATTCCGACATCCTGTATAATCAGACACAATTTAATGGTCCCACAGTGTGTCGGATTAGGCAGGTTCCACTGTATTTACATTAGGGGTAGGGTTACAATTATTTACATTTGGGGTAGGGTTACAGTTATTTACATAAGGGTTGGGTTAGAGTTATTTTCATTAGGGTTAAGGATACAGTTATATACATTAGGGGTAGGGTTATTGTTATTTACATTAGGGTTAGGGTTATAGTTATTTACATTAGGATTAGGGTTACAGTTATTTACATTAGGGGTAGGGTTACAGTTATTTACATTAGGGCAGGGTTACAGTAATATACATTAGAAGTAGGGTTACTGTTAATTAGATTAGGCCTAGGTTTACATTTATATATATAGGGCGTAGGGTTAGGGAAATATACATTAGGGTTTGGCGCACATTTCTATACATTGGGATTGGGAATACAGCTATACAGATAGGGGCTAGGGTTACAGTTATATACATTAATGGTAGGGTTACAGTTGTATACATTAGGGGTAGGGTTACAATTATTTACATTAGGGGTAGTGTTACAGTAATTTACATTAGGGTTACGGTTACAGTTATTGTTTTAGGGGTAGTGTTACAGTTATTTACATTAGGGGTAGGGTTACAGTTATTTACAGTATGGTTAGGGTTACAGTTATTTACAAAAAGGGTTAGGGTTACAGTTATTTACATTAGGGGTAGGGTTATAGTTATTTACATTAGGGTTAGGGTTGCAGTTTTTTACATTAGGGGTAGCGTTACAGTTATTTACATTAGGGTTAGGACAACAGTGATTTAGATTAGGGGAAGGGTCACAGTAATTTACATTAGGGGTAGGGTTACATTTATTTACATTAGGGGGACGTTACAGAGTTTAACATTAGTGTTAGGGTTACAGTTATTTACATTAGGGGCAGGGTTAAAGTTATTTACATTAGGGATCGGGTAACCGTTATTTACATTGGACTTAGGGTTACAATTATTTACATTTGGGGTTACAGTTATTTACATAACGGGTTGGGTAAGTTATTTTCATTAGGGTTATGGATACAGTAATATACATTAGGGATAGGGTTATTGTTAATTACATTAGGGTTAGGGTTACAGTTATCTACCTTAGGGTTAGGGTTACAGTTATTTACATTAGGTTTAGGGTTACAGTTATTTACATTAGGGGTAGGTTTACAGTTATTTACATTAGGGGTAGGGTTACAGTTATTTACATTAGGGTTAGGGCTACAATTATTTACATTAGGGGTAAAGTCACAATTATTTACATTAGGGTTAGGGTTACAGTTATTTACTTTAGGTTTAGTGTTACAGTTATTTACATTAGGGTTAGGGTTACAGTTATTTACATTAGTTGTAGGGTTACAGTTATTTACATCAGGGTTAGGGCTACAGTTATTTACATTAGGGGTAGGTTTACAGTTATTTACATTAGGGGTAGGGTTACAGTTATTTACATTAGGGTTAGGGCTACAGTTATTTACATTAGGGGTAGAGTCACAATTATTTACATTAGGGTTAGGGTTACAGTTATTTACATTAGGGTTAAATTTACAGTTATTTACATTAGGGTTAGGGTTACAGTTATTTACATTAGGGGTAGGCTTACAGTTATTTACATAAGGGGTTGGGTTAGAGTTATTTTCATTTGGGTTAAGGATACAGTTATTTACATTAGGGGTAGGGTTATTGGTATTTACATTTGGGTTACAGTTATTAACAATAGGGGTAGGCTTACAGCTATTTACATTAGGGTTAGGGTTACAGTTATTTACATTAGGGATAGGGTTACAGTTATACATATTTGGGGTAGGTTTACAGTTATATACATAAGGGGAAGGATTACATTTATATACATTAGGGCAGGGTTACAGTAATATACATTAGAAGTAGGGTTACTGTTAATTAGATTAGGGCTATTTTTACATTTATATATATAGGGCGTAGGGTTAGAGAAATATACATTAGGGTTTGGCGCACATTTCTATACATTGGGGTTAGGAATACAGCTATACACATAGGGGCTAGGGTTACAGTTATATACATTAATGGTAGGGTTACAGTTGTATACACTAGGGGTAGGGTTACAATTATTTACATTAGGGGTAGTGTTACAGTAATTTACATTAGGTTAGGGTTACAGTTATTTTTATTAGGGATAGTGTTACAGTTATTTACATTAGGGGTAGGGTTACAGTTATTTACAGTATGGTTAGGGTTACAGTTATTTACATAAAGGGTTAGGGTTGCAGTTTTTTACATTAGGGGTAGCGTTACAGTTGTTTACATTAGGGTTAGGACTACAGTGATTTACATTAGGGGAAGGGTCACAGTAATTTACATTAGGGGTAGGGTTACATTTATTTACATTAGGGGGAAGGTTACAGAGTTTAACATTAGGGTTAGGGTTACAGTTATTTACATTAGGGGTTGGGTTACATTTATTTACATTAGGGATAGGGTAACCGTTATTTACATTGGACTTCGGGTTACAATTATTTACATTTGGGATAGGGTTACAGTTATTTACATAACGGGTTGGGTAAGAGTTATTTTCATTAGGGTTAGGGATACAGTAATATTCATTAGGGGTAGGGTTACAGTTATTTACAATAGGGTAAGGGGTACAGTTATTTACATTAGGACTAGGTTTACAGTTATTTACATTAGGGGTAGGGTTACAGTTATTTACATTAGGGTTAGGGCTACAGTTATTTACATTAGGGGTAGAGTCACAATTATTTACATTAGGGTTAGGGTTACAGTTATTTACATTAGGGTAAGATTTACAGTTATTTACATTAGGGTTAGGGTAACAGTTATTTACATTAGGGGTAGGCTTACAGTTATTTACATTAGGGTTAGGGTTACAGTTATTTACATTAGGGATAGGGTTACAGCTATTTACATTAGGATTAGGATAACAGTAATTTACATTAGGGTTAGGGTTACAGTTCTTTACATTAGTGGTAGGGTTACAGTTATTTACATAAGGGGTTGGGTTAGAGTTATTTTCATTAGGGTTATGGATACAGTTATTTACATTAGGGGTAGGGTTATTGGTATTTACATTAGGGTTACAGTTATGAACATTAGGGGTAGACTTACAGCTATTTACATTAGGGTTAGGGTTACAGTTATTTACATTAGGGATAGGGTTACAGTTATTTACATTAGGGGTAGGGTTACAGTTATATACATAAGGGGAAGGATTACATTTATATACATTAGGGCAGGGTTAGAGTAATATACATTAGAAGTAGGGTTACTGTTAATTAGATTAGGGCTAGGTTTACATTTATATATATAGGGCGTAGGGTTAGAGAAATATACATTAGGGTTTGGCGCACATTTCTATACATTGGGATTAGGAATACAGCTATACACATAGGGGCTAAGGTTACAGTTATATACTTTAATGGTAGGGTTACAATTATTTACATTAGCGGTAGTGTTCCAGTAATTTACATTAGGGTTAGGGTTACAGTTATTTTTATTAGGGGTAGTGTTACAGTTATTTACATTAGGGGTAGGGTTACAGTTATTTACATTAGGGGTAGGGTTGCAGTTATTTACATAAAGGCTAGGGTTAAAGTTATTTACATTAGGGATAAGGATACAGTTATTTACATTAGGGGTAGGGTTACAGTTATTTACATTAGAGTAAGGGTTACAGTCATTTACATTATGGGTAGGGTAACAGTTATTTGGATTGAGGGTAGGGTTACAATTATTTACATTTGGGGTAGGGTTACAGTTATTTACATAAGGGGTTGGGTTAGAGTTATTTTCTTTAGGGTTATGGATACAGTTATATACATTAGGGGTAGGGTAATTGTTATTTAATTAGGGTTAGGGTTACAGTTATTTACATTATTGTTAGGGTTACAAATATTCACATTATGGTTAGGTTTACAGTTATTTACATTAGGGTTAGAGTTACAGTTATTTACATTAGTTGTAGGGTTACAGTTATTTACATTAGGGGTAGGGTAACAGTTATTTACATTATGGTTAGGATTACAGTTATTTACATTAGGGGTAGGGTTACAGTTATTTACATTAGGGGTAGGGTTACAGGTTTTTACATTGAATAGGGTTACAGATATTTATATTAGGAGTAGGGTTACAGTTATTTGCATTAGGTTTAGGGTTACACTTATTTAAATTAGGGTTAGGTTTACAGTTATTTTTATTACTGGTAGGGATAGAGTTATTTACATTAGGGATAGAGTTAGAGTTATTTACATTAGGGTTAGGGTTACAATTATTTAGATTAAGGTTACAGTTTTTTTACATTAGGGGTAGGGTTACAGGTATTTACATTAGGGTAAGGCTACAGTTATTTACATTAAGGGTAGCGTCAAAGTTATTTACATTAGGGTTAGGGTTACATTTATTTACATTAGGGATAGGGTTACAGTAACTGGGTAAGAGTTCTTTTCATTATGGATACAATTATATACATTAGGGGTAGGGTTATTGTTAATTACATAAGGATTAGGGTTACAGTTATCTACCTTAGGGTTAGGGTTACAGTTATTTACATTAGGGTTAGGGTTAGAGTTATTTACGTTAGTTGTAGGGTTACAGTTAATTACATAAGATTAGGGATACAGTTATTTACATTAGGGTTAGGGCTACAGTTATTTACATTAGGGGTAGAGTCACAATTATTTACATTAGGGTTAGGGTTACAGTTATTTACATGTGGGGTAGGGTTACAGTTATTTACATTAGGGTTAGGGTTACAGTTATTTTCATTAGGGTTAGGGCTACAGTTATTGACATTAGGGGTAGGGTTAAAGTTATTTACATTAGGGTTAGGGCTACAGTTATTTACATTAGGGGTAGTGTTACAGTTATTTATATTAGGGGAAGGGTTACAGTTATTTACATTAGGGTTAGTGTTACAGTTATTTACATTAGAGGTGGGGTTACAGTTCTTTACATTGGGGTTAGGGTTTCAGTTATATTCATTAGGGGTACGGCTACAGTTATTTACATTAGGGTTAGGGTTACAGTGATTTACATTAAAGTAAGGGTTACAGTTATTTACATTAGGGGTAGTGTTACAGTTATTTATATTAGAGGTAGGGTTACAGTTATTTACATTAGGGTTAGGGCTACAGTTGTTTACATTAGGGTTAGGGTTACAGTTATTTCCATTAGGGGTAGGATTACAGTTATACACATTTGGGGTAGGTTTACAGTATTATACATAACGGGAAGGATTACAGTTATATACATAAGGGCAGGGTTACAGTTATTTACATCTGTGAAGTTTACATTTATATAAATAGGGCGTAGGGTTAGAGAAATATACTTTAGGGTTAGGCTCACATCTATATACATTGGGGTTAGGAAAACAGCTATATACAAAGAGGCTAGGGTTAAAGTTATCTTCATTAGTGGTAGGGTTACAGTTGTATACAAGAGGGGAAGGGTTACATTTATATACATTAGGGTGAGAGTTACAGTTAGTTATATACATAAAGGGTAGGGTTACAGTTATATACATAACGGTTAAGGTAACAGTGATATATAGTAGGGTTAGGACTATAGTTATTTACAAAAGGGGTACTGTTACAGTTATTTTCATTAGGGTTAGGGTTACAGTTATTGACATTAGGGGCAGGATTACAGTTATTTACATTAGGATTAGGGTAACCGTTATTTACATTGGATTTAGGGTTACAATTAATTACATTTGGGGTAGGGTTACAGTTATTTACATAAGAGACTGGGTAAGAGTTATTTTCATTAGGGTTATGGATACAGTTATTTACATTAGGGGTAGGGTTATTGTTAATTACATAAGGATTAGGGTTACAGTTATCTACCTTAGGGTTAGGATTACAGTTATTAACATTAGGTTTAGGGTAACAGTTTTTTCCATTAGGGTTAGGGTTAGAGTTATTTACATTAGTTGTAGGGTTACAGTTATTTACATTAGGATTAGGGATACAGTTATTTACATTAGGGTTAGGGCTACAGTTATTTACATTAGGGGTAGAGTCACAATTATTTACATTAGGGTTAGGGTTACAGTTATTTACATTTGGGGTAGGGTTACAGTTATTTACATTAGGGTTAGGGTTACAGTTATTTTCATTTGGGTTAGGGCTACAGTTATTTACATTAGGGGTAGGGCTAAAGTTATTTACATTAGGGTTAGGGCTACAGTTATTTACATTAGGGGTAGTGTTACAGTTATTTACATTAGGGGAAGGGTTACAGTTATTTACATTAGGGGTAGTGTTACAGTTTTTTACATTACAGGTGGGGTTACAGTTCTTTACATTGGGGTTAGGGTTACAGTTATATTCATTACGGGTAGGGCTACAGTTATTTACATTAGGGTTAGGGTTACAGTTATCTACATTAGGGTTAGGGTTACAGTTATTTACATTAGGGGTAGTGTTACAGTTATTTACATTAGAGGTAGGGTTACAGTTATTTACATTAGGGTTAGGGCCACAGTTGTTTACATTAGGGTTAGGGTTACAGTTATTTCCATTAGGGGTAGGATTACAGTTATACACATTTGGGGTAGGTTTACAGTATTATACGTAACGGGAAGGATTACAGTTATATACATTAGGGCAGGGTTACAGTTATTTACATGGATTAGGTTTACATTTATATAAATAGGGCGTAGGGTTAGAGAAATATACATTAGGGTTAGGCTCACATTTATATACATTGGGGTTAGGAATACAGCTATACACAAAGAGGCTAGGGTTGAAGTTATATTCATTAGTGGTAGGGTTACAGTTGTATACATGAGGGGAAGGGTTACATTTATATACATTAGGGTGAGGGTTACAGTTAATTATATACATAAAGGGTAGGGTTACAGTTATATACATAACGGTTAGGGTAACAGTGATATATAGTAGGGTTAGGACTATAGTTATTTACAAAAGGGGTACTGTTACAGTTATTTACATTAGGGTTAGGGTTAGAGTTAATTACATTATTGGCAGGGTTACAATTATTTATATTAGGGTTAGGGTTACAGTTATTTACATTACGGGTAGGGTTACAGTTATTTCTATGAGGGGTAGGGTAACAGGTATTTACATTAGGGTTAGGGTTACAATTATTTATATTAGGATTATAGTTACAGTTATTTACAGTAAGGGCAGGGTTACAGGTATTTACATTAGGGGTAGGGTAACAGTTATTTACATTAGGGTTAGGGTTACAGTTCTTTACATTATTGGTAGGGTTACAGTTATCTACATAAGGGGTTGGGTTAGAGTTATTTTCATTAAGGTTAAGGATACAGTTATTTACATTAGGGGTAGGGTTATTGTTATTTACATTAGGGTTACAGTGACTTACATTAGGGGTAGGCTTACACTTATTTACATTGTTAGGGTTACAGTTATTAGGGTTAGGGCTTTAGTTATTTACATTAAAGGTGGGGTTACAGTTATTTACATTTGGGTTAGGGTTACAGTTATTTACAATAGGGATAGGGTTATAGTTATTTACATTAGGGATAGGGTTACAGTTATTTACATTAGGGTTAGGGTTACAGTTATTTACATTAGGGGTAGTGTTACAGTTATTTTCATTAGGGGTAGTGTTACAGTTATTTACATAAGGGTTAGGAGTACAGTTATTTCCATTAGGGGTAGGGTTACAGTTATACACATTTGGGGTAGGTTTACAGTATTATACATAAGGGGAAGGATTACAGTTATATACGATAGGGCAGGATTACAGTAATATACCTTAGGGGTAGGGTTACTTTTAAATAGATTAGGGTTAGGTTTACATTTATATAAATAGGGCGTAGGGTTAGAGAAATATACATTAGGGTTAGGCGCACATTTATATACATTGGGGTTAGGAATACAGCTATACACATTGAGGCTAGGGTTACAGTAATATTCATTAATTGTAGGGTTACAGTTGTATACATTAGGGGTAGGGTTACATTTATATACATTAGGGTAAGGGTTACAGTTATATACATAAAGGGTAGGGTTACAATTATATACATGACGGTTAGGGTTACAGTTATATACAGTATGGTCAGGGCTAAAGGTATTTACATTAGGGTTAGGGTTAGAGTTATTTACATTATTGGCAGGGTTACAGTTATTTAAATTAGGGTTAGGGTTACAGTTATTAACATTAGGGGTAGGGTTACAGTTGTTTACATTAGGGTTAGAGTTACAGTTATTTACAGTAGGGGCAGGGTTAGAGTTACTTACTTTAGGATTAGGGTAACAGTTATTTCCATTAGGGTTAGGGTTAGAGTTCTTTACATTAGGAGTAGGGTTACAGATATTTACATAAGGGGTTATGTTAGATTTATTTTCATTAGTGTTAAGGATACAGTTATTTTCATTTGGGGTTGGGTTATTATTATTTACATTAGGCTTACAGTGGTTTACATTAGGGGTAGGATAACAGTTATTTACATTAGGGTTAGGGTTACAGTTATTTACATTAGGGGTAGAGTTACATTTATTTACATTTGGATTAGGGTTACAGTTATTTACATCAGGTTTAGGGTTACAGTTATTAACATTAGGGTTAGGGTTACAGTTATTTACATTAGTTGTAGGGTTCCAGTTATTTAGATTAGGGTTAGGGCTACAGTTATTTACATTAGGGGTAGGTTTACAGTTATTTACATTAGGGGTAGGGTTACAGTTATTTACATTAGGGTTAGGGATACAGTTATTTACATTAGGGGTAGAGTCACAATTATTTACATTAGGGTTAGGGTTACAGTTATTTACATTAGGGTTAGATTTACAGCTATTTGTATTAGGGTTAGGGTTACAGTTATTTACATTAGGGGTAGGCTTACAGTTATTTACATTAGGGTTAGGGTTACAGTTATTTACATTAGGGATAGGGTTACAGCTATTTACATTAGGATTAGGATAACAGTAATTTACATTAGGGTTAGGGTTACAGTTCTTTACATTAGTGGTAGAGTTACAGTTATTTACATAAGGGGTTGGGTTAGAGTTATTTTCATTAGGGTTAAGGATACAGTTATTTACATTAGGGGTAGGGTTATTGGTATTTACATTGGGGTTACAGTTATTAACATTAGGGGTAGGCTTACAGCTATTTACATTAGGGTTAGGGTTACAGTTATTTACATTAGGGACAGGGTTACAGTTATACATATTTGGGGTAGGTTTACAGTTATATACATAAGGGGAAGGAATACATTTATATACATTAGGGCAGGGTTACTGTAATATACATTAGAAGTAGGGTTACTGTTAATTAGATTAGGGCTTGGTTTACATTTATATATATAGGGCGTAGGGTTAGAGAAATATACATTAGGGTTTGGCGCACATTTCTATACATTGGGGTTAGGAATACAGCTATACACATAGGGGCTAGGGTTACAGTTATATACATTAATGGTAGGGTTACAGTTGTATACATTAGGGGTAGGGTTACAATTATTTACATTAGGGGTAGTGTTACAGTAATTTAGATTAGGTTAGGGTTACAGTTATTTTTATTAGGGGTAGTGTTACAGTTATTTACATTAGGGGTAGGGTTACAGTTATTTACAGTATGGTTAGGGTTATAGTTATTTACATAAAGGGTTAGGGTTACAGTTATTTACATTAGGGGTAGGGTTACAGTTATTTACATTAGGGTTAGGGTTGCAGTTTTTGACATTAGGGGTAGCGTTACAGTTATTTAAATTAGGGTTAGGACTACAGTGATTTACATTAGGGGAAGGGTCACAGTAATTTACATTAGGGGTAGGGTAACATTTATTTACATTAGGGGGAAGGTTACAGAGTTTAACATTAGGGTTAGGGTTACAGTTATTTACATTAGGGGCAGGGTTACTGTTATTTACATGAGGGATAGGGTAACCGTTATTTACATTGGACTTAGGGTTACAATTATTTACATTTGGGATAGGGTTACAGTTATGTACATAACAGGTTGGGTAAGAGTTATTTTCATTACGGTTATGGATACAGTAATATAAATAAGGGGTAGGGTTATTGTTAATTACATTAGGGTTAGGGTTACAGTTATCTACCTAAGGGTTAGGGTTACAGTTATTTAAATTAGGTTTAGGGTTACAGTTATTTACATTAGGGTTAGGGTTACAGTTATTTACATTAGTTGTAGGGTTACAGTTATTAACATTAGGGTTAGGGCTACAGTTATTTACATTAGGGGTAGGTTTACAGTTATTTACATTAGGGGTAGGGTTACAGTTATTTAAATTAGGGTTAGGGCTACAGTTATTTACATTAGGGGTAGAGTCACAATTATTTACATTAGGTTTAGGGATACAGTTATTTACATTAGGGTTAGATTTACAGTTATTTACATTAGGGTTAGGGTAACAGTTATTTACATTAGGGGTAGGCTTACAGTTATTTACATTAGGGTTAGGGTTACAGTTATTTACATTAGGGGCAGGGTTACTGTTATTTACATGAGGGATAGGGTAACCGTTATTTACATTGGACTTAGGGTTACAATTATTTACATTTGGGATAGGGTTACAGTTATTTACATAAGGGGTTGGGTTAGAGTTATATTCATTAGGGTTAAGGATACAGTTATTTACATTAAGGGTAGGGTTATTGGTATTTACATTAGGGTTACAGTTATGAACATTAGGGGTAGGCTTACATTTATATACATTAGGGCAGGGTTACAGTTATATACATTAGAAGTAGGGTTACTGTTAATTAGATTAGGGCTAGGTTTACATTTATATATATAGGGCGTAGGGTTAGAGAAATATACATTAGGGTTTGGCGCACATTTCTATACATTGGGGTTAGGAATACAGCTATACACATAGGGGCTAGGGTTAAAATTATATACATTAATGGTAGGGTTACAGTTGTATACATTAGGGCTAGGGTTACAATTATTTACATTAGGGGTAGTGTTACAGTAATTAACATTAGGGTTAGGGCTAGAGTTATTTTTATTAGGGGTAGGGTTACAGTTATTTACATTAGGGGTAGGGTTACATTTATTTACAGTATGGTTAGGGTTACAGTTATTTACATAAAGGGTTAGGGTTACAGTTATTTACATTAGGGGTAGGGTTGCAGTTATTTACATAAAGGCTAGGGTTAGAGTTATTTACATTAGGGATAAGGATACAGTTATTTACATTAGGGGTAGGGTTACAGTTATTTCCATTAGAGTAAGGGTTACAGTCATTTACATTATGGGTAGGGTAACAGTTATTTAGATTGAGAGTAGGGTTACAATTATTTACATTTGGGGTAGGGTTACAGTTATTTACACAAGGGGTTGGGTTAGAGTTATTTTTATTAGGGTTATGGATACAGTTATACACATTAGGGGTAGGGTAATTGTTATTTACATTAGAGTTAGGGTTACAGTTTTTTACATTATTGTTAGGGTTACAGTTATTCACATTATGGTTAGGTTTACAGTTATTTACATTAGGGTTAGAGTTACAGTTATTTACATTAGTTGTAGGGTTACAGTTATTTACATTAGGGGAAGGGTAACAGTGATTTACATTATGGTTAGGGTTACAGTTATTTACTTTAGGGGTAGGGTTACAGTTATTTTCATTAGGGGTAGGGTTACAGTTATTTACATTAGGGGTAAGGTTGCAGTTATTTACATAAGGGTTAGGGTTACAGTTTTTTACATTGGAGTAGGGTTACAGATATTTATATTAGGAGTAGGGTTACAGTTATTTGCATTAGGTTTAGGGTTACACTTATTAAAATTAGGGTTAGGTTTACAGTTATTTTTATTACTGGTAGGGTTAGAATTATTTACATTAGGGATAGAGTTACAGTTATTTACATTAGGGTTAGGGTTACAATTACTTAGATTAGGGTTAGGGTTACAGTTATTTACATTAGGGTTAGGGTTACAGTTTTTTACATTTGGGGTAGGGTTACAGGTATTTGCATTAGGGTTAGGCTACAGTTATTTACATTAGGGGTAGGGTCAAAGTTATTTACATTAGGGGTAGGGTTACAGTTATTTACATTACGGGTAGGGTTACACTGATTAACATTAGGGTTAGGTTTACAATTATTGAGATTAGTGTTAGGGTTACAGATAATTATATTAGGGTGAGGACTACAGTTATTTACATTAGGGGTAGGGTCACAGTTATTTACATTAGGGGTAGGGTTACATTTATTTACATTAGGGGTAAGGTTACAGAGTTTAACATTAGGGTTAGGGTTACAGTTATTGACATTAGGGGCAGGGTTACAGTTATTTACATTAGGGTTAGGGTAACCGTTATTTACATTGGAGTTAGGGTTACAATTATTTACATTTGGGGTAGGGTTACAGTTATTTACATAAGAGGCTGGGTAAGAGTTTGTTTTCATTAGGGTTATGGATACAGCTATATACATTAGGGGTAGGGTTATTATTAATTACATAAGGATTAGGGTTACAGTTATCTACCTTAGGGTTAGGGTTACAGTTATTTACATTAGGTTTAGGGTAACAGTTATTTACATTAGGGTTAGGGTAAGAGTTATTTACATTAGTTGTAGGGTTACAGTTATTTACATTAGGATTAGGGATACAGTTATTTATATTATTGGTAGGTTTACAGTTATTCACATAAGGGGTAGGGTAACAGTTATTTACATGAGGGTTGGGGCTACAGTTATTTACATAAGGGTAGAGTCACAATTATTTACATTAGGGTTAGGGTTACAGTTATTGACATTTGGGGTAGGGTTACAGTTATTCACATTAGGGTTAGGGTTTCAGTTATTTTCATTAGGGTTAGGGCTACAGTTATTTACATTAGGGGTAGGGTTAAAGTTATTTACATTAGGGTTAGCGCTACAGTTATTTACATTAGGGGTAGTGTTACAGATATTTACATTAGGGGAAGGGTTACAGTTATTTACATTAGGGGTAGTGTTACAGTTATTTACATTAGAGGTGGGGTTACAGTTATTTACAGTGGGGTTAGGGTTACAGTTATATACATTAGGGGTAGGGCTACAGTTATTTACATTAGGGTTAGGGTTACAGTTATTTACATTAGGGTTAGGGTTACAGTTATTTACATTAGGGGTAGTGTTACAGTTATTTACATTGGAGGTAGGGTTACAGTTATTTACATTAGGGGTAGTGTTACAGTTATTTACATAAGATATAGGGTTACAGTTATTTAGATTAGGGTTAGGGCTACAGTTATTTACATTAGGGTTAGGGTTACAGTTATTTCCATTAGGGGTAGGATTACAGTTATACACATTTGGGGTAGGTTTACAGTATTATACATAACGGGAAGGAATACAGTTATATACATTAGGGCAGAGTTACAGTTATTTACATGGGTTAGGTTTACATTTATATAAATAGGGCGTAGGGTTAGAGAAATATACATTAGGGTTAGGCTCACATTTATATACATTGGGGCTAGGAATACAGCTATACACAAAGAGGCTAGGGTTTAAGTTATATTCGTTAGTGGTAGGGTTACAGTTGTATACATTAGGGGTAGGGTTACATTTATATACATTAGGGTGAGGGTTACAGTTAGTTATATACATAAAGGGTAGGGTTACAGTTATATACATAACAGTTAGGGTAACAGTGATATATAGTAGGGTTAGGAGATTAGTTATTTACAAAAGGGGTACTGTTACAGTTATTTTCATTAGGGTTAGGGTTAGAGTTAATTACATTATTGACACGGTTACAATTATTTATATTAGGGTTAGGGTTACAGTTATTTACATTACGGGTAGGGTTAGTTATTTCTATGAGGGGTAGGGTAACAGGTATTTACATTTGGGTTAGGGTTACAGTTATTTACATTAGGGTTAGAGTTACAGTTATTTACAGTAAGGGCAGGGTTACAGTTATTTACATTAGGGTTAGGGTAACAGTTATTTACATTAGGGTTAGGGTTACAGTTCTTTACATTATTGGTAGGGTTACAGTTATCTACATAAGGGGTTGGGTTAGAGTTATTTTCATTAAGGTTAAGGATACAGTTATTTACATTAGGGGTAGGGTTATTGTTATTTACATTAGGGTTACAGTGATTTACATTAGGGGTAGGCTTACACTTATTTACATTGTTAGGGTTACAGTTATTTACATTAGGGTTAGGGCTTTAGTTATTTACATTAAAGGTGGGGTTACAGTTATTTACATTTGGGTTAGGGTTACAGTTATTTACAATAGGGATAGGGTTACAGTTATTTACATTAGGGATAGGGTTACAGTTATTTACATTAGGGTTAGGGTTACAGTTATTTACATTAGGGGTAGTGTTACAGTTATTTACATCAGGGGTAGTGTTACAGTTATTTACATAAGGGTTAGGATTACAGTTATTTCCATTAGGGGTAGGGTTACAGTTATACACATTTGGGGTAGTTTTACAGTATTATACATAATTGGAAGGATTACAGTTATATACGATAGGGCAGTTTTACAGTAATATACCTTAGGGGTAGGGTTGCTGTTAAATAGATTAGGGTTAGGTTAACATTTATATAAATAGGGCGTTGGGTTAGAGAAATATACATTAGGGTTAGGCGCACATTTATATACATTGGGGTTAGGAATACAGCTATACACATTGAGGCTAGTGTTACAGTTATATTCATTAATGGTAGGGTTACAGTTGTATACATTAGGGGTAGGGTTACATTTATATACATTAGGGTAAGGGTTACAGTTATATACATAAAGGGTATGGTTACAGTTATATACATGACGGTTAGGGGTTACAGTTATATACAGTAAGGTCAGGGCTACAGTTATTTACATTCGGGGTACTGTTACAGTTATTTACATTAGGGTTAGGGTTACAGTTCTTTACATTAGGGGTAGGGTTACAGATATTTACATAAGGGGTTAGGTTAGATTTATTTTCATTAGTGTTAAGTATACAGTTATTTACATTAGAGGTTGGGTTATTGTTATTTTTATTAGGGTTACAGTGGTTTACATTAGGGGTAGGATAACAGTTATTTACATTAATGTTAGGGTTACAGTTGTTTACATTAGGGGTAGGGTTACATTTATTTAAATTAGGATTAGGGTTACAGTTATTTACATTAGGGCTAGGGTTACACTTATTTACATTACAGTTATTTACATTACTGGTAGGATTAGAGTTATTTACATTAGGGTTAGGGTTACAGTTATTTACATTCGGGTTAGGGTTAGGGTTATTTACATAAGGGTTATTGTTACAGTTATTTACCTTAGGGGTAGGGTTACAGTTATTTACATTAGGATTAGGGTTAGGGTTATTTACCTTAGGGTCATTGTTACAGCTAATTACATTAGGGTTAGGGTTACAGTTATTTACATTAGGATTAGGGTTACAGTTTTTTACATTAGGGTTAGGGTTACAGTTATATACATGAAGGGTAGGGTTACAGTTATAAAAATAACGGTTAGGGTTACAGTTATATACATAACGGTTAGGGTTACAGTTATATACATTAGGGTTAGGGCTACAGTTATTTACATTAGGGGTAGGGTTACAGTTATTTACATTATGGTTAGGGTTACAGTTATTTACATTAAGGTTAAGACTACAGTTATTTACATTAGGGGTAAGGTTACAGTAATTTACATTAGGGTTAGGGTTGCATTTTTTACATAAGGAGTAGGGTTACAGTTATTTATATTATGGTTAGGGTTACAGTTATTTACATTAGGGTTGGAGTTAGAGTTATTTACAGTAGGGGCAGGGTAACAGTTATTTACATTAGGGTTAGGGTAACAGTTATTTACATTAGGGGTAGGGTTACAATTATTTACATTTGGGGTAGGGTTACAGTTACTTACATAAGGAGTTGGGTTAGAGTTATTTTCATTAGGGTTAAGGATACAGTTATAGAAATTAGGGGTAGGGTAATTGTCATTTACATTAGGGTTAGGGTTACAGTTATTTACATTAGGGGTAGGGTTACAGTCATTTACATTAGGGTTAGGGTTACAGTTATTTACATTAGGGTTAGGGTTACAGTTATTTCCATTAGGGGTAGGAGTACAGTTATAGACATTTTGGGTAGGTTTACAGTATTATACATAACGGGAAGGATTACAGTTATATACATTAGGGCAGGGTTACAGTTATTTACATGGGTTAGGTTTACCTTTATATAAATAGGGTGTAGGGTTAGAAAAATATACATTAGGGTTAGGCTCATATTTATATACATTGGGGTTAGGAATACAGCTATACACAGAGAGGCTAGGGTTAAAGTTATATTCATTAGTGGTAGGGTTACAGTTGTATACATTAGGGGTAGGGTTACATTTATATACATTAGGGGGAGGGTTACAGTTAGTTATATACATAAAGGGTAGGGTTACAGTTATATACATAACGGTTAGGGTAATAGTGATATATAGTAGGGTTAGGGCTATAGTTATTTACACAAGGGGTACTGTTACAATTATTTATATTAAGGTTAGGGTTACAGTTATTTACATTACGGGTAGGGTTACAGATATTTCTATGAGGGTTAGGGTAAGAGTTATTTACATTAGGGTTAGGGTTACAGTTATTTACATTAGGGTTAAGGCTACAGTTATTTACATTAGGGGTAGGGTTACAGTTATTTACATTATTGGTAGGGGTACAGTTATCTACATGAGGGGTTGGGCTAGAGTTATTTTCATTAAGGTATTAGGGCTACAGGTATTTACATTAAAGGTGGGGTTGCAGTTATTTACATTTGGGTTAGGGTTACAGTTATTTACAATTGGGATAGGGTTACAGTAATTTACATTAGGGTTAGGGTTACAGTTATTTACATTAGGGTTAGGGTTACAGTTATTTACATTAGGGGTAGTGTTACAGTTATTTACATAAGGGGTAGTGTTACAGTTATTTACATTAGGGTTAGGGTTACAGTTATTTCCATTAGGGGTAGGGTTACAGTTATACACATTTGGGGTAGGTTTACAGTATTATACATAAGGGGAAATATTTTAGTTATATACGATAGGGCAGAGTTACAGTAATATACCCTAGGGGTAGGGTTACTGTTAAATAGATTAGGGTCAGGTTTACATTTATATAAATAGGGCGTAGGGTTAGAGAAATATACATTAGGGTTAGGCGCACATTTCTATACATTGGGGTTAGGTATACAGCTATACACATTGAGGCTAGGGTTACAGTAATATTCATTAATGGTAGGGTTACAGTTGTATACATTAGGGTTAAGGCTACAGTTATTTACATTAGGGTTAGGGTTACAGTTATTTACATTAGGGTTAAGGCTACAGTTATTTACAGTAGGGGCAGGGTTACAGTTATTTACATTAGGGTTAGGGTAACAGTTATTTACATTAGGGTTAGGGTTACAGTTCTTTACATTATTGGTAGGGGTACAGTTATCTACATGAGGGGTTGGGCTAGAGTTATTTTCATTAAGGTATTAGGGCTACAGGTATTTACATTAAAGGTGGGGTTGCAGTTATTTACATTTGGATTAGGGTTACAGTTATTTACAATTGGGATAGGGTTACAGTTATTTACATTATGTTAGGGTTACAGTTATTTACATTAGGGTTAGGGTTACAGTTATTATCATTAGGGGTAGTGTTACAGTTATTTACATAAGGGGTAGTGTTACAGTTATTTACATTAGGGTTAGGGTTACAGTTATTTCCATTAGGGGTAGGGTTACAGTTATACACATTTGGGGTAGTTTTACAGTATTATACATAAGGGGAAATATTTTAGTTATATACGATAGGGCAGAGTTACAGTAATATACCTTAGGGGTAGGGTTACTGTTAAATGGATTAGGGTCAGGTTTACATTTATATAAATAGGGCGTAGGGTTAGAGAAATATACATTAGTGTTAGGCGCACATTTATATACATTGGGGTTAGGAATACAGCTATACACATTGAGGCTAGGGTTACAGTAATATTCATTAATGGTAGGGTTACAGTTGTATACATTAGGGGTATGGTTACATTTATATACATTAGGGTAAGGGTTACAGTTATATACATAAAGGATAGGGTTACAGTTATATAGATGACGGTGAACATTACAGTTATATCCAGTAGGGTCAGGGCTACAGTTATTTACATTAGGGGTACTGTTACAGTTATTTACATTAGGGTTAGGGTTAGAGTTATTTACATGATTGGCAGGGTTACAGTTATTTAAATTAGGGTTGGGGTTACAGTTATTTACATTAGGGGTAGGGTTACAGTTATTTACATTAGGGTTAGGGTTAGAGTTATTTACATTATGGTTAAGGCTACAGTTATTAACATTAGGGGTAGGGTTACAGTTGCTTACAGTAGGGGCAGGGTTACAGTTACTTACATTAGGATTAGGGTAACAGTTATTTCCATTAGGGTTAGGGTTACAGTTCTTTACATTAGGGGTAGGGTTACAGATATCTACATAAGGGGTTAGGTTAGATTTATTTTCATTAGTGTTAAGGATACAGTTATTTACATTAGGGGTTGGGTTATTGTTATTTACATTAGGGTTACAGTGGTTTACATTAGGGGTAGGAAAACAGTTATTTACATTAGGGTTAGGGTTAGTTATTTACATTAGGGGTAGAGTTACATTTATTTACATTAGGATTAGGGTTACAGTTATTTACATAAGGGGTAGGGTTACAATTATTTTTATTAGGGGTAGTGTTACAGTTATTTACATTAATGTTAGGGTTACAGTTATCTTTATTAGGGGTAGGGTTACAGTTATTTACATTAGGGGTAGGGTTACAGTTATTTACAGTATGGTTAGGGTTACAGTTATTTACATAAGGGTTAGGGTTACAGTTATTTACATTAGGGGTAGGGTTGCAGTTATTTACATAAAGGCCAGGGTTACAGTTATTTACATTAGGGTTAAGGATACAGTTATTTACATTAGGGGTAGGGTTATTGTTAATTACATTAGGATTAGGGTTACAGTTATCTACCTTAGGGTTAGGGTTACAGTTATTTACATTAGGTTTAGGGTTACAGTTATTTATATTAATGGTAGGGTTACAGTTATTTACTTTGGGTTAGGGCTACAGTTATTTACATTAGGGTTAGGGTTACAGGGTAGTGTTACATGTATTAACATTAGGGGTAGTGTTACACTTATTTACATTAGGGTTAGGGTTACAGTTATTTCCATTAGGGGTAGGGTTACAGTAATACACATTTGGGGTAGGTTTACAGTATTATACATAAGGGGGAGGATTTTAGTTATATACGATAGGGCAGAGTTACAGTAATATACCTTAGGGGTAGGGTTTCTGTTAAATAGATTAGGGTCAGGTTTACATTTATATAAATAGGGCGTAGGGTTAGAGAAATATACATTAGGGTTAGGCGCACATTTATATACATTGGGGTTAGGAATACAGCTATACACATTGAGGCTAGGGTTACAGTAATATTCATTAATGGTAGGGTTACAGTTGTATACATTAGGGGTATGGTTACATTTATATACATTAGGGTAAGGGTTACAGTTATATACATAAAGGGTAGGGTTACAGTTATATACATGACGGTGAGCATTACAGTTATATCCAGTAGGGTCAGGGCTACAGTTATTTACATTAGGGGTACTGTTACAGTTATTTACATAAGGGTTAGGGTTAGAGTTATTTACATTATTGGCAGGGTTACAGTTATTTAAATTAGGGTTAGGGTTACAGTTATTTACATTAGGGGTAGGGTTACAGTTATTTACATTAGGGTTAGGGTTACAGTTATTTACATTATGGTTAAGGCTACAGTTATTAACATTAGGGGTAGGGTTACAGTTGCTTACAGTAGGGGCAGGGTTACAGTTACTTACATTAGGATTAGGGTAACAGTTATTTCCATTAGGGTTAGGGTTACAGTTCTTTACATTAGGGGTAGGGTTACAGATATCTACATAAGGGGTTAGGTTAGATTTAATTTCATTAGTGTTAAGGATACAGTTATTAACATTAGGGGTTGGGTTATTGTTATTTACATTAGGGTTACAGTGGTTTACATTAGGGGTAGGAAAACAGTTATTTACATTAGGGTTAGGGTTAGTTATTTACATTAGGGGTAGAGTTACATTTATTTACATTAGGATTAGGGTTACAGTTATTTACATGAGGGGAAGGGTTACAATTATTTATACTAGGGGTAGTGTGACAGTTATTTACATTAGGGTTAGGGTTACAGTTATTTTTATAGGGGTAGGGTTACAGTTATTTACATACGGGTAGGGTTACAGTTATTTACAGTATGGTTAGGGTTACAGTTATTTACATAAGGGTTAGGGTTACAGTTATTTACATTAGGGGTAGGGTTGCAATTATTTACATAAAGGCCAGGGTTAGAGTTATTTACATTAGGGTTAAGGATACAGTTATTTACATTAGGGGTAGGGTTATTGTTAATTACATTAGGATTAGGGTTACAGTTATCTACCTTAGGGTTAGGGTTACAGTTATTTACATTAGGTTTAGGGTTACAGTTATTTATATTAATGGTAGGGTTACAGTTATTTACTTTGGGTTAGGGCTACAGTTATTAACATTAGGGTTAGGGTTACAGGGTAGTGTTACATGTATTTACATTAGGGGTAGTGTTACAGTTATTTACATTAGGGGTAGTGTTACAGTTATTTACATAAGGGTTAGGGCTACAGTTATTTACATTAGGGTTAGGGTTACAGTTATTTCCATCAGGGGTAGGGTTACAGTTATACACCTTTGGGGTAGGTTTACAGTATTATACATAAGGGGAAGGATTACAGTTATATACGATAGGGCAGGGTTACAGTAATATACCTTAGGGGTAGGGTTACTGTTAAATAAAGGTTAGGTTTACATTTATATAAATAGGGCGTAGGGTTAGAGAAATATACATTAGGGTTAGGCGCAGATTTATATACATTGGGGTTAGGAATACAGCTATACACATTGAGGCTAGGGTTACAGTAATATTCATTAATGGTAGGGTTACAGTTGTATACATTAGGGGTAGGGTTACATTTATATACATTAGGGTAAGGGTTACAGTTATATACATAAAGGGTAGGGTTACAGTTATATACATGACGGTTAGGGTTACAGGTATATCCAGTAGGGTCAGGGCTACAGTTATTTACATTAGGTGTACTGTTACAGTTATTTACATTAGGGTTAGGGATAGAGTTATTAAAATTATTGGCAGGGTTACAGTTATTTAAATTAGGGTTAAGGTTACAGTTATTTACATTAGGGGTAGGGTTACAGTTATTTACATTAGGGTTAGGATTACAGTTATTTACATTAGGGTTAGGGTTAGTTATTTACATTATGGTTAAGGCTACAGTTATTAACATAAGGGGTAGGGTTACAGTTGTTTACAGTAGGGGCAGGGTTACAGTTACTTACATTAGGGTTAGGGTAACAGTTATTTCCATTAGGGTTAGGGTTACAGTTCTTTACATTAGGGGTAGGGTTACAGATATCTACATAAGGGGTTAGGTTAGATTTATTTTCATTAGTGTTAAGGATACAGTTATTTACATTACGGGTTGGGTTATTGTTATTTACATTAGGGTTACATTTGTTAATTTTCACTCACATTTCATTCGACCTCCTATCCTAAGCATCAGTTGTTAATAATTAGCTACGGGTGTTAATAACTGTTATAAATCCGCTCCAATGTATAAATAATCCTGACATAAGTGTTCCTTGAATAAAAGTATGAAGATATTAAAGTTCAGCATTCTTTTATTACCCTAAAATCATGACAATGCAATAAAACATGCTGTGTTAAGATTAAAGGATGGGAGGAATTTGGAAGTACTTGAAATTTGCTTTGCTGAGAAAACAAACCAAAATGTGTGGAATTCAAGAAAGAATCAATTAGGGTTGGGCTGACTGTTCGTAACAAATATACATACTGATAACAACTTGGTACATTCCTGTGGCTTAGAAAGCACTCTTTTCTTTCAAGCTGAAGTTTGACCACAGTTTATTTGTCCCAACCTTTCTTATCACCATCCGGACAGTATCCCCTAAGCTGTTTCCTCCCATGGTACAGAGGGAAAGTACCTTAATATAAATTGAATGGAAGATGTTATAATATATTTTGACTTGTATTAAAGCAAGTCTTCCCAAAGTCGGAATATTTTTTTTCCCTTAAATACTCTGTAATTGAAGATAATGATATTGTACACATATGTGGATTATTTATACCAAAATTACAAAATACAAGTGACTGTAATTTTGTTTTCTGCATATGCGCATTTCGACAACTTATGTCTCTTCAGTGCAAAAACAAAATATTTGGAAATTCATAAACCGAAATACGTGTAACAACTAAAAGAGAACAAATAATCAACTAGAGGAATGTATTCGAAACGAATACTATATCTCCCCGTCCTGACATAATATGTTCCAGGGTCATGTTTATAATACTTAATAATTGACCCGTCCTGACTACCCTCGCAGATAATTTTTCCATAGTGTTAATTGAAAAAGTTTGAGATACCATTGTCAGCTGATAGTTTATTAACTGTTACACATTATTATGTGTTATGTTTAATATAACTTTTTTTCAGCACAGTGTTGTCACATTATCTTTATGAAAAGATAAGGTATCAATTTCATAAATACCATCCAGTAGTATTATCTCTGATTAAGTGTCCTATGCAGCAATGACGATAAAATGTTTAGGTGCAACTATTAACTGACAACCTCAATTAAGATAAAAAATAAATAATTTTTCAATTAAATCGGAAATCAAATTATAATTTGGTGGGTGAGGGCTGAGAATACACTGTATATGAGTATGACATCGTTTTGATCAAGATATTCCAAATGTCCGTAACTGTAGAAGGTTTATCTTAAATTGGAATTAACGTGAAATTTATCAGACTTTTTCAAATGAAGACACTTACATAAACATTAGTACAGGTATGTTTTTATAAATTATCTAAGCTGTGCACAACACAACTTTTATTCGTCTGTTCACTAGATTTTATTCGTCTGTTGGTTTTTAAATTTTACCTGTTTAGACTGTTATCAGTACATATACTATTTTTAGTAACAATTTCAGTAGCAAATATCTCATTAACAGTTTGACTAATTAACATATAAAAATACATGGACATAGATCAAATGCAAACTAATATAGCCTGAAAATTGGGACATCGTGAGTGCAGTGGTTTTTGCAAACAAGCGAACACAAATTTTGTGACGGAACCCACGAGTAAAAACAATATATCTCCCACCTCTCTGAGGCGGGGAGATATAATAAAATCTAAATATAAAAACCAAAATCAGCTAAGGACAGAGCTATGAAAGAGGGAGATACTCGTTATTTTGTAAACGAAATTCTCTGAAATTTAGATATTGCAAGTTTGCAAATGAGATTGGTTTTTGGGCCAGCACCGAAGTACTGGCTATTGGGTTGGTGAATACCCTCGGGGACTAAAAGTCCACGAGCAGAGGCATCGGCCCAGTGTTAGTACAATAGAAAAATACAGATGTTAATGTAAATTTTTCAAACTATATGATAATCAAAACACATTGATTGCTTCATGACTGACCATTAGGATTCGGTTTTATATCATGCCCCCAGTGTAAGTTTGACAGTCAGAGATTGATAATATCAATAAGGTAAGTAGCTAGTCATTTTGTGTCCCAATGCCCAAGGTAAAGACGCAGACTTTACAGTTTCTGTTTTGACTGTATATTATTTGAATAGCAAACAAATATACCAGATTCTGTTTGAACTCGGGATCTGACAACTTCCCATTTATGGTATTCCAGTCAGTTTCATTGTCTACAGTTGTAAGAAGACCGTCTTCAGTCAGTGTCCCATGTTGAGAGACAGCCCTCAGTTGCCTCAATATGGAGGAATGCTCCTCCATATATTTTTCAATCCTTCACATTCCACTCAGAGCCTGTCGAAATAAAATATAGTACCAACTGCACTGAAATTTTATGATTATTAAAACATGCTTGTATTAAGTAAAAAAGATGCCTAATTGTGAGATGTTTCATCCAGTGACAGATATTTAGCTTTTATCAAACTGTCTATTAAAGACAAAAATTGTGGAGAAGTACAATGTATTGAAAGCTAAGACGGCAGAAATCATTGTCAAACTAAATTCAGCTGCATATAAAACTTGTCTGTCATTGGTAATTGAAAAAAGGGTGGTGGTCGTCAACTTGCTGACAATATGTGTTTATTTGATTTTCAATTTCATTATACATTTGGAATCCTGATGGTATCCTTTGATGCTAACAATACCCCAATTTTATTAAATCATATCAAATCAAGAAATGATGCATTGAAAGAAAATTAACACTGCCATGACTGTATTCCAGAAATATAAGAAATGCCATAATATAAAATACCAAATGATATAATTGACAAATAAAGGGCTACGCCGAGCGCAGCATGATACGAACGCAGCATGTCGACCACTGAAATTTCAACAAAAGTATTTTAAAGTGACTGTGGACACAGTAAAGAGCTTGACACAATAATTCGATGGACACAAAAAGAAGCTTGACACAGTTATTAGCTAGGAACAAAAAAAGGAAAAATTCAACCCTTTTGATCACTTACTGATGAAAAAAACGTAAGAGCTATGCAAAATATAGACTATCAACTAAAACTTTACATCCATAGAAATTCAAAGAAAAAAATTCCATCCAAATCTGATGAAAAATAAAGTTAAGACATATTTAGAAAAATTGCAATTTTGGCCCCTTTGACCCCTCATAGCTCAGAAACGGTAAGAGCTACACAAAATCCGTTGACATAAGGCAGAAAGCTTAGATCAAGAGGAATCCAAAGAAAAAAATCCCATCGAAATCCAATGAAAAATAAAAGATTTGACATATTTAGAAAAACTGCAAATTTGGCCCCTTTGACCCCTCGTAGCTCGGAAACGGTAAGAGCTACACAAATTCCGTTGACATAAAGCAGAAAGCTTAGATCAAGAGGAATCCAAAGAAAAAAATCCCATTGAAATCCGATGAAAAATAAAGATTTGACATATTTAGAAAAATTGCATTTTTGGCCCCTTTGACCCCTTGTAGCTCGGAAACGGTAAGACCTACACAAAATCCGTTGGCATACTACTGAAAGCTGAGATCAAGAGGAATCCATAGAAAGAAATCGAATCGAAATCCGATGAAAAATAAAGATTTGACATAATCTGCAAATTCCCAATTTTGGCCCTGTTCGGCCCCTCATAGCTGGGAAAGGAAACAAGTTATCAAAAATCTAATAGTTGAGCGCCATATTAATTTTTCACAAGGAATCCATTAAAAAAAACTGCATCAAAATCGGACTTAATGTAAAAAAAAAATATTTTTTTGGAGATTTGCCCCTGTTGGGCCCCATTTATCTCGTGAGCGGTACATGCTACGTGAAATCCGTTGGCATACTCCAGATTGGAAATTTCCTCAGGAGCACACTGAAAGAAACCCATCAAAATCCGATTGATAATAAAGATTCTACAGACAAACATGTGAAAACACCCAATTTCACCCCTTTTGGCCCCTTTTTTAAAAACGGGTGGGGCCACAATTACCAAAACTAAGCCAAGCCTTCCTTTTGTACCAAAGAACATTATGTTAAAATTTCATAAGGATTGATCTACTGGAACTGAAGTTATTGACCAAAAACTAAAGTGTCTACAGACGACGACGACAACGACAACGACGACAACGACGACGACGACGACGACGACAGCACCATACCAATATACGACCGCAAAAATGTTTGCGGTCGTATAAAAAGACTATGGTGTTAATACGACTGAGAATATTTTCAATAATATAAAGTACATGCAACAATTTGACATTCAATAATTGTAATGATATTGTAATTTCATCAATTTTTCACTTGACTTTGAAATGCATGGTAGCCTAAATTTCCTGTCCCTACACATTTCTCCCATTTTCTAGTAGCAGTCAAAAGTCGTTGCCCAGGTTGCCCCTTCCATCTTTATAGTCCTATGTTGAACCATCTTCCATGCTGGCGGCCATGTTTTTTCGTTGGATTGGAACGAAATGAGCAATCTTCATAAAGGACTTTTAGTACATCATTCCTGTAAAGTTTGGTTGAATTTGCTTCAGTGGTTTGAGAGGAGAAGATGATTATGTGAAAAGTTAACGGACGACGGACGCAAATAGCTCACACTGACCCTTCATTTCGGGTCAGGTGAGCTAAAAAGGCATATGTGGGTCGTCAGATTTTCTTCAAAATTTCAGGACAGATAAATCTTACTATGCAGGCCTTTTTGTAATTTTCTTTGTATACAAGATTAAAAGTAGTAACAAAAAACGAACGAAAAAGGGACAATAACTTTAAGAGGGGTTAACGGATATTCTCCAAAATTGCAGGGCGGGTAGATCTCATCATGCTGATAATTTTAACCTCGCGTCAGATTTTTGATATCTGTAATAGTTTTCGGGCGATTTGAAAAAAAAAAATTACCCCATGGTCTATTTTTAGTTGAGCGGCCATGTTCTTTTGTCTTTTGTTACATTTTTATAAATAGCTCTCCCGGAATCTCCACTGTTCTACTGTATGACTCATGTATGTTTATAACCTCTGTAATTTAATATAACTATGTTGTCAGCTACGCTTGGTCATTGTTTATCAATAGGAAATATGACAAGGTGTCAAAGTAATCTAACAAAGAAGATGAATGAATTAAGGCATTCGAATCGCTAATATTATCGGAAAACTTTCCGAAAACTCGAGACGCTGGTCGCAGATGTTTGAAGTCTATATGCGAACAAGCGGAAAGGATAGAGACACCATATTTGGTGTATTTGTACACCTAAGTGTTCACTTGGCACTTTGGTGGAGGCAAAAATTTTAAAAGCCTGAAAGGTCTGTTTCTATATAAGAACCAGGTACTTACAAGAAATACCATTGAAATTGTGTTTTCGTATGACCTTTCAGAAAAGGAAGAAACGACTATAATTTCGAGACGGTCTTAGTATCATTGTGGATAAATTTCCTGGAGGCTGCTGAATCTGATAACAATTTGGGAGTCTCACTTGAGAAGGTTCTACATTTCTCAACTGTATCGAAAATATTGCCATCATGGTTTGACCCAAAACTAATGAAAAAAGTTTGGAGAGAGAAATTTCCCAAAGCAGAAACCTGTACAAAAACATTTCATTTACCCTGTGTGACACAGGACTATGATTAATTAATACTTAAGGCTTCACTTGTTTGAAGATAACATATTGTACTCCTTGTGGTATGGCTAAGCTGCGAGTATACGTTTTGTTTGTTTTAGGTCTTTTAACCCAAAATATATTTGAAAATATAAAGATGAGTATTTGCCGATGACTGCTTCCAGGTTTAGGAAGCTATAAGACATGTCCTGGAAATCTCATAATTCTTACAGCTTCTCAAATCTGTCAATCTCTACAGATCTTCATATAAACCAAAATGGCGGTTTCCCCGAGGTTATTTGTGAAAAGCACAAAGAAAAGAAGATAAAAAGAAGATTTCATTGAAATTTCCCAACAGGATTTTTTTTAAAGGATTCTAATGTCTGGATTCGTCGTAATGTAGGCCTATGTTGTAAGATTTCAAACTTTCTGAAGACCGATGTTTTGTCAATACAAGGAATTTGTTTTATGGTTGATTTTCATGATTTTGAACAACTGTGAATATCCAAAACTCATTATGATTTTTTTTTACCAAAATACAATAAATTGAATTTTTTATGAAATGATTAAAGATTACTTATAATCTTGAAGTCAACACGAAGCCTTCAACATTGAGCAATCACTTGTATAGAATAACCATTAATGGAGTAAATGAGTTATGACAGTGTCCTCTCAGTAAATACAGCGTTCAGTTGGAGGTGGAACTTTTGTTGTTGTTTTTCATCTTGAAGTCAACACGAAGCCGTCAACATTGAGCAATCACTTGTATAGAATAACCATTAAAGGAGTCACTGAGTTATGAGAGTGTCTTCTCAGTAAATACAGAGTTCACTTGGTAACGAGGTAGAACTTGTGTTGTTGTTTCTCATATTTGAAGTCAACACGAAGCCTTCAACATTGAACAATCACATGTATAGAATTACCATTTAAGGAGTCGATAAGTTCAACTCGCCAGTAAGAAAAGATAATTTAAAAATGTTTCCAAGACTTCACCATTTGTTCACAATACAGTTGGATATCTGAAAAATGCAAAATATTTCACTGCATCTAGGACACCCAGAACAGTAAGACAGCAAAAACCTGTTCTAAAAAGAATTGTTGAAGATTGGGTTCTTTATAAAAGTAAAGCGATCAATGAAATTTGTATTTTAGGAAAAAAACACAACTGAGTCACATGATGAATTTAATTGGCATGAATGTCTGGAATCCGTTGAAGCACAGCTTCCTATACTTTAACCTGCTATCAAGACAGCATCTGTGTCTAAACACACTCGCACAAATCTTATATAGTATGATAGTATTCAAATATATTAACCCGACATAAATTCGTTCAGTGGCGGCTTTTTAACTCATCTTTGTCCTGTCTATATATGCTTTATTACTGATCAACCTTTGTCGAAACGATGGTATAACAGACATAAAATAAGAATACATTACAGAAGTAACACATAAATACAATACATTACAATAAAACAGTAGCTGCAACTAATTCCCTCATTTGTTCTGAAAACTATTTCTTTGTGAACTGTAGTCGTTTTTGCCATATCTCTTCAAGTTTCTGAAATTGCTGTGCGGTAAATTATCTCTTTTCTACTATTGCCCTCCAAAAATAATACTGAAATAAAAATAAAATAAAACAGAATATGTCCATGGGATACTTGTGCCTTCGTTTTTAAGTTTGCTAATTTAGGATAATAATTTTAGCATGATGGAAAGTTTGTAAAACGACAAAAGTTAAAAACTTAATAAAAACAGATCATATAACAACAAAAAATTCAACTGTACTCGCACCTGATTTTAAAATTGATAACAACTTATTTAAACTCATGGATTCAAACAAAAAAATACCAGATTTTTCTATCAGACTTTCCCGTCTTCCATCTTAGGAAATCTAAAATAACAAATCTAATTTCAGCCTAAAAGGAAGATAGACGTATACATATTTTACAATATGACTTGTCGAGACTCCTGACCATTTGAACACCAACCAGAAATGTATGGCATTACATATAGCCCTGTTGTTACCATTTATAAAATCACTAGCATTGTGTATTTTGTTTTATTGGTTTTTCGATACATTCACAGTAACCTCGGTATTTAGTTATTTGTGGTTCAAACTTGACAAATCTTACAGAACGTTCCCCGTCGCCTATGTCTACATCATCTACTTAAATGGCATCAGCAATTTAAGTTTATGAGCCCCTTATTTTTTGTTCTGCTACTTGTTTTTTTTTTCTTTTGTTCATCCAATTTAACATTGATTATTTTAGACTCGTGTGATTTCAAAGAACCCACAAAATCATAAGACTTGTTCAAGTGTTTTCTAGTATCTGACGCAAAGACTCAAAAATATCTGGAGTTCCATCGAAAAACCATCTCTCAACTATATCTTGTCACGTTGTATTAATTAAATCTTTTTTGTTGTCATTAGACTTTTTTTTTTCAAAGCCATCTGCTAGAGGTATTTCTGTATTTAGCCGATTTAGGTGAAAATGGTCTAATAACATCAAGGAGCAGAGTGCATCTAAAACGGTAATATACAGCATTTTGAATTGACTATTTGAGTTCTTGACATTTCCCTTCATATTTCTTGTATTCAAAGTTTCTGAAGTAGTGCATGGTTCCAGAATCATGACCACTTCCAGTGCAGTATGTTAACTAATGGATTGCCTGAAAAAACTAAATTGTTCAAAGACATTTACAGTTTTTGTGATTATTTTTACATCTATTTAGTCAATCGTACTGTGGCAAGAATAAATATTTTTGACTGTGAGTTGTTTTGTTGTTCATAAGTTATCGTTCAATTGCCTTCTGTAGGCAATTGTGCTGAAAACGGTTACACAGCACAACTTAACATGATGTTTGTAAAAATTCATTTGATCATTTTATTTTTGGTCAACAACTAATTAATATTCACTTTCTGTTCTACTGCAAAAACTGAAGGTATTGCAACTTAACATCCAGTAATTTAAATTGAACTGCCAGTGACTGCTGGACTCAGATTAAAGAAGTTTTGACATTTTTCGTACATGCATGAATCACAAACAAATACATTGTGTAAGCCTTGCCTTCCTGTTTCAGTCAAAGAGCATTCTGATATGAATTTGACAACAAAGTCAGAAACACAATCACAGTGAGAGATATCACAATCCTAAAATCCATAGGATGATTTACAAATCCAAGAGCACAAGTACCCAAATACAGACCTAATTTCAATATTTGTCAGATTCCCGACCTTGCAAGTAAAAAGTTGAAAGTATTTATCGTACCCATAATATTCCTTTACATAACATAACCCTAATGTATATAGCTGTAACCCTTACCTTAATGAATAAATAACTGTAACCCTAACCCTAGTGTATATAAGTGTCGCCCAAACCCTACTGTATATAGCTGAAACCCTAACCATTGCTATATATTTGACTGTAACAACCCTAGTGTTTGTAAATGTAACCTGAACCCTAATGTATATAAGTGTAACCCTAACCCTTATGTATAAAATGTAACCCGAATCCTCATGTATAAAACTGTAACCCTAACGTTAATGTATATAAATGTAACCCGGACCCTTATGTATGTAACTGTAACTCTAATCCAAATAATTATAAGTGTAGCCCTCACCCTTATTTATATAACTGTAACCTTAAATCTTATTTATCCAACTGTAACAGATGCATTGCGGAAAGTGAATAGTGTTTTCGATTCGTATTTAACTTACTTCATTAAAACCAATATGGCCAAGGCCACCGGAGGTGGATCGAATCCAACTATAAAACCTGCAGGCAACTATATCTGCCGAAAACCAGTGTCTGAAATACAAATTTCTGATTTTGATAATCCTTGGAATTTTTAATTCCTTACTATTAATAGAGGTCAAAGAAGTAAATGAGTGGTTGCGTAATGAGGGTTTCTTGTTAAAAGATATGCGATGTACACACTGTGAAGTGCCCCTGTCGTATAGCGGATCGAAAACACAAGTCCGGCAGCCAGTCCTTCTGCTGCAATAAAAAAAAAAAAAAAATAAAAGTCGCGAATTATCAATGTTAAAAAATTCCTATTTTCAAAAATGTCATGCTAACTACAGAGGCTTTTTACAATTTATGAAATGCTATTTGGAAAAGGCATTTCTTTTGCAATGTTCTGCAGTCAGGAGTGGGACGGTTAACCATCCAAAGTCAAATTTTCAATTAAAGGATGGCTTTTCCATCCTGAGCACAGGATGGATTTTCCATCCTAATTAATTTGGATGATAATCCACCCAAGTAACAAAATCATATTGATGGGTTTCCCATCCTTAAAAGTAGCCTATTTTTGCTGCACGTTTGCTGTATACATGATGTCAGACAATACCAACAGAATGAAAATAGTAAGGGTTGAATGGAGCATAAAGGGGTATCATGTTTTCCGTAAAAAACCTCACAATGATATTGATCTGAAAGTACACATTGAGGAAGGCAATCCTGTTGATGAAAATGCCATGAAAGTTGTTATCCCAGACTTTGATGAAATACCAGCACATTTACATGATGTTGAAACATGTCCAGGACATCCAAGATCCAAGACCGTAAGATGTATAGCAGGTACATATAAGATATAAATGTATAGTTACATTCATCTCATGGGTTATGTCCAATATTTTCAGCTATGTCAGAGGCAGTTTCAGATTTGAAAAAAAATTGCAAAGACAAAAAAGTGTGTTTCATGCAGATGCTTTTTAAATCAGTAACATTAAACATCCAACTTAAGGGGTTAATTCAAAGGTAACCGCAATGAACTCTCGTCCCTAGTTTGCTCCTGTAATCTCTTCATACGGCTTTGTGCATAATATGACCAGCTTCTCTTTCTTTTTTTGAATCAATGCAAATGTGAAGACATCAAGGTTGAAACAGGTCAACCTATTTTGTAAACATGATAAATGGCTTCCCTAAAATTAGGGTATCCTAAACAATGTGAATTGATGACCAGTCATGGAATATGTCAATCAGTATTAAAAACAGACTATGCATTATGCCATTAATGTTAGGGGTCAATCATATTTTTTTCTAAATATTCCTCTCAAAAATGTCAAAACCTCACAAGCACTAAGCAGAGTAGGAAACTCCCTTCAAATTATAGCCAGTCCTGAATGCAATAATTTGATATATTTACTATACATGCTATATGGCCTTATAAATATTTGCATATATTAGCCAGACCTGCCAGAAATAAGCCAGTCTCGGACAGGCGGACGGGCTGCATTTTCCAACTCTGCACTAAGTCAGCCTCATTTTAACTATAGACAGATATGGTGAATTGTATAAGATCTGCTAATACTGTTTACTGCCATCAATAAGCATCATTGATTTGAACTGTAAACTAGTCTATGGCATTATAGTGATCTAAATTAGAACTAACATCATACATGTCATACATCATATTATATTTTTGTACGCAATGCAGTGTTAAACTCATCTGACATTTTCTTCAGGAACTGTTACATGTGTAACTAGCCTCACTGCACTTTTGGTTTTTGTTGATGAAGTACTCCTTGAAAAGACTGAGAACAGAATACGAATAAATGAATTTATTTTGTATTTTACCTGTTTTAAGGAAGCGGTTGAGTTTAATGTGATCTTATTTCAATATGCATGATATGATTGCAAAGAAAATAATCTCTAAAGCAATCATTCCCATAACTCATGTAAGTGTTTCGTATTATATGGTTAACATATCTTTAGAAAGTCAAAAGTAGACTGTAAACCATCCACACAAAATTGTCATGGTTATAGTCTTTCCCCAAGTAATTGTCTTCAATTATTACTTTATTAATCTTCTTCATTCATGTTACAGGCAGACAAATTGGGCGTGTGCCAGCAAACCTCTGCAGAGCATTCAAGATACTTACAGGGAGAAATAAAGTGTCTAAAATTACCTGTACCCCTGCAGGTAGACCTCAACTAAGTGTAAATCCTCCACCTGAACAAAGTTTTCAGAGAAGAAATCCTTCTCAAAGATTTGACAGACAGGGTGGTGGTGCAGAAATAAAGTGTGACTATCTCATATATATGAATTCAGACAATTTTGAAACATGTATGCATATATTGGAAGACAATGTTCCATATGGAGAACTGGATTCCAGAGTCTCTGCTTAGCAAAGCAGAATTAGCATTGTGATACATGTTGTAGATTTATCAATGATAAAAAAAATCAGAAAAAACTTATAAATCATAGCTTTTTTTAATTTTCTGCAGCTATCTTTGTTTTTTACCTTGAACACTAAAACAAGAAACAAATTGTAACAAATTTTTTGTACACATGGCAAATATCAGTACTCAATACTCATGATACTGAAGACATATTAGACAAATATAATAAGGCATAAGCAAATAAAAATATGAACAACATAGTTCAAGCAGGTCAGAGTGATAAGAACTGTTTTATACTTTGTCATTTATGTATGAAATGTACAACATGTAAACTATCAATTACAAATTAGGAGTTATGATGTCAACTACATAATGAACATACTTAAGCTATCAATTTTACATTATGCCAAAACCCTTACAAGAAATGAAGTCTCAAAGCTTGCTTAAATAATGTAACAAAGAAAACCTATATGAAAATTGATAATTGTGAAAATAAAGGATGCATAAAAAATATCCTATCATTAAAATATGTTAACACTGTTATCAATAATTGAAACCCATAATAACAAATCCTTAACAGCTATAATAATGTAACAAAAATAGTATACCATGAAACTATAAAAAAAATGTATCAAAAATTGGTACTTGTAAAAACAGAAAGTATCAAAAATAGTATACCATGAAACTATAAAAAAATGTATCAAAAATTGGTACTTGTAAGAACAGAATGTAACAAAAATAGTATACCATGAAACAATAAAAAAATGTATCAAAAATTGGTACTTGTGAAAACAGAATGTAACAAAAATAGTATACCATGAAACTATAAAAAAATGTATCAAAAATTGGTACTTGTAAAAACAGAATGTAACAAAAATAGTATACCATGAAACTATAAAAAAATGTATCAAAAATTGGTACTTTTCAAAACAGAATGTAACAAAAATAGTATACCATGAAACTATAAGAAAAAAATGTATCAAAAATTGGTACTTTTAAAAACAGAATGTAACAAAAATAGTATACCATGAAACTATAAAAAATGTATCAAAACTTGGTACTTGTAAAAACAGAATGTAACAAAAATAGTATATCATGAAAGTATAAAAAAATGTATCAAAAATTGGTACTTGTAAAAACAGAAAGTATCAAAAATAGTATACCATGAAACTATAAAAAAATGTATCAAAAATTGGTACTTGTAAAAAATTGCTTCTTGTAAAAACAGAAAGTATCAAAAATAGTATACCATGAAACTGTAAAAAATGTATCAAAAATTTTTACTTGTGAAAAAATGCTTCTTTTAAAAACAGAATGTATCAAAAATAGTATACCATGAAACTATAAAAAAATGTATCAAAAATTGGTACTTGTAAAAACAGAATGTAACAAAAATAGTATACCATGAAACTATAAAAAAATGTATCAAAAATTGGTACTTGTAAAAACAGAATGTAACAAAAATAGTATACCATGAAACTATAAAAAAATGTATCAAAAATTGGTACTTGTAAAAAATTGCTTCTTGTAAAAACAGAAAGTATCAAAAATAGTATACCATGAAACTGTAAAAAATGTATCAAAAGTTTTTACTTGTAAAAAATTGCTTCTTTTAAAAACAGAATGTATCAAAAATAGTATACCATGAAACTATAAAAAATGTATCAAAAATTGGTACTTGTAAAAACAGAATGTATCAAAAATAGTATACCATGAAA